>QJPP01003887.1:0-196581 GCA_003996215.1 Jaltomata sinuosa | reverse complement strand
TGCGTGGGCCGGAAGAGGGGTATACGGGGGAGTAGAGGTATACGGGCAGAGTCCTTCCATGGAACCTACCTGCTGGGCCGGATCGGCGTCGGAGGAGGTACATACAGAGATACTATGGCACTTGAGATCTTCATGCATCATATCATTCATGGTTCGATGTTCCACCCTTGTTTGCTGTTTGCTGATTGTACGCTCCGGTAGTATGGGATGCCGGAGGGTTTGTTTTCACTTGTTTGTGTTCCTCGGTTGTATGGGCGGCCGAGGGACTGTAGGTAGACTTTTGCTTTTACTTATAGAATTGTTCTCTATTATGGATAAGTATGAGATTGGTGTGATTAGTTGAGTTTGATTCATGTCTCTGAGCATGCCTATTGTCACTCTTTCTCTCTTCTTATTACACTTGAGGTTACCGGTATACCGTCCATTTCGTAAACTTATTTTATATACACTGTTATTGTAAGGACCCCAGGTGCGTTATTTCTTACTTTCACCTGTGCCTTTGGTGTGTATATTCTGCTTACTAGCCTCACATGTGGTTCTGTTGTTTTCCCTCTGGGCTAGTTCCTGTGTACCTTTCGTTGATTTCTTTGACTGCTTGCTTCTATTCTGTCTGTTACTACGCTTTTATCTTATATGTGCCCAGTCGGCCTATGATACCTACTGGGTACCTTATGCTTCGCATTTGGTGCTCACCCCTACCCCTGCATCTTTGGGTGCAGATCCTAGCGTGGGCCATCGCCGTTAGATCGCTGTGATTCGTGCTTGGAGATCTGTTGGGGACTACTTCAGACTGAGGGTGAGCTCTTGGCGATCGGAGATTAGCTTTAGTTTATCTTTTGCTTCATGTACTCTATTACCATTCAGAGACATCTGTATATATAGTTTTGGTTTATTTGTACTCCATGTATGTAGTTTGGCTCTGTACTATGATACCAGGTCTTGGGGTTTGGTTTAGTTTCCGCATATGTATATATTTATATCCATGTTATCTATTTTATTTGTCTTGTTCCCTTTTTGCTAGATAGTAGCCCATTACTAACTGTCCTGGGCTACGGGAATTGGTTCGCCTACTGGGGGGTTGTAGGCGCCATCATGATCGAGAAATCGGGTCGTGACAACAACAAGCTAGGTGCATTGCAAAAAAAAGGATTCATGATTTAGAGGAGAGGGTGGATGAAAAATTACGCTCTAAAAATGTTTATGACCTGAGGTATAAGAAATTATGTCTACATCCAGGAATTGAATTGCCGCTAGGGTACAAAATTCCAAGATTCAATGTGTTGGATGGGCATAGAGATCCAATCACACATCCTAAGGATTATTGCAGCAGATTGGTTGGAACAGGACATAACGAGGCTCTTCTTATGAGGTTATTTATTCAGAGTTTATTGGGAATAGCACTCACATGGTATGTCAAACAAGACTTTGACAAATGGTATTCGTGGGAAGATATGGCTCGAGACTTTGTAGAACAATATAAGTTCAACATTAAGGCCGATGCAACTATGCTAAATTTGCTCAGATTAAGAAAATTGAATCACGAGTCTTTTGAGGAATATGTAACACGATGGAGATTAGAAGCTTCTAAAGTGCGTCCTTCAGTACCTGAAGAAGAATTGGTACAAACCTTCATAAGATCACTCGATGGTGTATATTACGAATCATTATACTTCACAAGTATTCAAAGCTTTGATAATATGATTCGAATTGGGAAAGAATTAGAATATGGCATTCAGACGAGGAGAATCAATAATGTTTCTACAATACAAGCCGCCTTTCAAACATCGAAGAGCTCACAGGATGAAAAAGGAAATAAGATATTGACCCCTATACGTCAAACACAATATCATCAAAATTTTGAACAAGTCCATGCCATTTTCGATGAGCGTCCCTAGTCATATAACCCATAAAATTCTCCAGAGGTGTATCAGGCACCCGATTCTTCTCCACAAAAGGGGAGAAAACCTCGTACCTTTACTCCTTTAACGAAAACTTTGTCGAGTATATTTCAAAGATTGTGGGCTCAAGGAGTGTTGAAACCAATAAGGAGATGGATTCCTAGGTACTCATCTCCGTCTTTTGATCCATCCAAAAGTTGTGTTTATCACTCAAATATTCAAGGTCGTGATATCGAGGAATGTTCAGCATTGAGGCACAAAATTCAGACTCTGATTGAGAAGGGCAAAATAAAAGTGCAAAGATCACTAAACAGTAATCCTGTCATGATAAATACAGTCATTGTTCAAGGTGATCCAACAAAAATATTTCCAAGACATTTAACAAGAAAGCGCAAGCTACATCAAAGGAATTGACGAGAACAAGACTCTCATATGCAAAGTGTTATTATCCTCTATTTGTCCGTCTTATGATCAATAAACTTTTTCTGCTTTTATTCACTCTCTTTTGTATTCCTGAACTACATTTGACCTGATTTCCATTTGGATATGTAGGCAGCTCATTATTGGGTTCGGTCTTAATCTAATAAAAATTTCTTCTCCTTTCACTTTCAAATCGAATTGGTCTTGACCAAGCTATCCACTCATTAAGCCTAAATTATTTTAATCTGTCAAGCGGCCAATAATATCATAATACAGATTCAAAATTAGGATCGTGATGGTCAAGCGCAAGGCAACCATATCTTTTGTGCTAATATTCTTATTTGAGTGAAGCAGGAATACATGACTCTTTACATGAAAATATTGTCTGAGTTTTGAGAAACCTTAAAAATTCTACAAGGAGGCAATCTTTCGATCTGGGAAGACCTGCATAAAGTATTTTATTTTAAACTGGGCAGAAAATTTTGAGAAGTCCTCAAAAATTTTACCAAAATACATGGCGAGCTCGAATTCACAGAATCAAAACAATGCAAAGAGACAAAGACAAGTTAAGGTACGTGTCAATCTCACCTTTTAAAACTTACAGCTTTTTCTTTGAATGTAGGAATAACAAGTGTAAATCGCAAAATTATTTTCGCAATCAAGAAAAATCATCACCAAGAGATGCTCTGCTTCCTCTCGCATCTGACGCAAAGGCTAAGATATTCTATTCTTATACTTCTGAATTATGCTATTTTTGGCCACTAAATACTTGAATTGAGCCACTAGCATTTAGTTAAGCTACTTTTGATCCATTGAATATGGAAATCAGATTATTATTGCTACTGAGCTACTAATATGTAGGCTCGTTCACCTTACAAAGGACATCTAAGGTTAGCCCGCCTTACAAATGGGACACCAAAGGTTGGTCCGCCTTACAAATGGGACACCTTAGGCTTGTCCGCCTTACAAATGAATATTCAGGATCATTCGCCTTACAAAGGAATACTTCAGGCTTGTCCGCCTTACAAATGAACGTTCAGGCTCGTTCTCCTTACAAAGGAATACTTCAGGCTTTTTCTCCTTACAAATGAACGCCAGGCTCATTCGCCTTACAAAGAAACATTTTAGGCTTGCTCACCTTACAAATGAACATTCAGGCTCATTCGCCTTACAAATGTACACTTAGGCTCGTTCGCCTTACAATAAGACATCTTCTTTTGGCCCTACAAAATATATAAATTATTTTTTTATAAAATCCTTACGTACTAACATCTACAGGTTTAACAACTGATGATTTCTCTTCAAAGGTTTAAACTGGGGCAGAATTTTTGAGGTTCCTCAAAAAATGCTGCAACAACATTAAATTGATAAGCTTTCTCACCTCCTTTCTTCATTATTATTATTTATTACTATTTTGCGCCACATTAGTCAATACTTCTCTATATTAATGAGCTAACAATTTTATCTAGTTGTGTTAAAAGCTGCAGGCAAGACAAGAAATGGCTAAGAGCAATTCTTCAAAGCATAATTCTTTATTCGTAAATCATATTCACATTCCATTTTGCTCATACTCTAACCTTGTCAACTCGTGCTATCCTGATTCAAAACTCATATTTGTCAAATTTATTTAGGGATCTTGTTCGTCCCTAAATCTAGAACTACACACGGCCTGATTCTCATAAGACCCGAGATATGTAGGCGACTTGAAACTGAAGTCTCGGCCGCAATATTTTCAGAAATCCCCTCTTGTTTCTCCGATTTCGAAAACTATGCTTTCGGTCGGACAAAATTAGCTACTAGTCAACATTCCTTGCCCGATAATTCATCCTTCATTCCCGAGCAAGGAAGGGGCAGCTGTTGATACCCAATTTTGACCACCCTATACCTCTCTTGGGCTGTTATTTTACTAGTTATTACTATTTTAATCATAATTTCTCCTACGTATTACTCTTATTTACTAAATAAATCATGTGTTTTATCATCGTCTTGACACTTTTAAATTTGTATATAGTTTATAAATATATATAATTTATTTTTAATTATTGCTATTTTATCGTAAATTTTGTATAATACTACATGTCATTAATTTTACGTAATTTATTTTAAATAATTTTTCTTTTAATAATTATTGTTAATTATTATTTTATCTATTAAATTATATGTATGTAGCATTAATTATTGTTAATTATTATCTTATCTACTAAATTATATATACACATAATATTTCATTTACTAAATAGCAGCCCAAATTTAATTTTTCTTCCAATTTATTTAAATTCTAGCCACTTTTCACCTAATCTATGTCAATTGTAGCCAGAATGAGTTTTAAAATGGCCTAACCTTAAATTCCAATTTCAATTCCAATCAATCCAATTTGAGCCTCAAATTTCATTAATCATAGTCGTTCATCTACGTGATCTAACAGCATAGAATTAATCTCCCATTCTTTCTATTTTAAATTATACCCAAAATCCCAAAAATCCCTAATTCACTTTCATCTCTTCCACACCACCGCCTCTTTCTTCTCCATTTCTCCTCTCATCTCCATCAGCCACCAGTAGCCACCTCTCTTTTTCCCTTTTCTCACCGCCAAATCGCCATCGCCAGCGCAGACTCAACCCCCACCACAAATCACCAGAAACCAGCCAGTCACCATCTTCACCCGCTCCACCATCACCGATGAAACAGCCACCGTCAAAACCCCATCGCAACCACCACGCTGCCTCTGTTGCTCCCACTTCTGGCCATCTCCGGCCAGTAAGCAACGCCGCCCCTCCTTTACTTTCTCTTTTCTTTTCTCCCATCGCCCACCGCCTCCGCTTATCTGGCAAAACCCCACCAAAAACCCCAAAGGTTTGTCTCCTCCAACCCTCTACTCCACCATTTCCTCTCAACCTCAAAGTTCTCACCACCGGAGAACCCTGCGCCACTCGTTCCAGCGATGGCCAGTCGTGCCTCCCATCTCCGGTGGGCGCCGATAAAGATTTAAATAATGGATTGTTACAAGTCTGTCTTGGTTTTAATGGGGATTTCGTTACGAGCTTCATCTCCTCCATCTCATTCTCTCCTATTACAGGTTCTGGTATTGAAAATCTATTTGTGAAGGTTCATGCATGTTTATTTGATTTTATTAATTTGTGACTGATTACCTTACCGATTACAGTATGCAGGAAATTGTTTTACAAAGCTTTGGTATAAGTTAATTCTTAAATTTCGATCATATGTCTTTCCTTGTTGTTAAAATGGGTGTCTAAGCATGCTTAATTATCATGTTGTATTGCAATGGGTGAAACGGTTTAGCTGGTATCATTGTGGTGACCAATTTTGTTCTTTATGTTGTATTGGTTGGAATACTGCCTATATTCATGTCTGGAAATTTATGCGCCTTGTTATTTTCATCCATTGATTGATTATGAATTTAGGATTCTCTTTGCTCGTTATTTGATTACCCATGATTTAGTATCCTTTCTCCTTGTATGTCTAAGACAGCTATGCTACCTATCTATTTTTGAATATTGTATGGCTCATCTGCTTAAGGAAATAATCCCCTTGATTGGTTTTCTGAATATTTTCCCTCCCTTAACCAATTATCTCAATGTTAATTCCTCCTTAATTATGGTAATCCTCATAATGTGCTCCTAATTGATTTGGCTCTGTTTAAGATTTATGCCCCTTTGATTGATCCTCTTGAATAACTGATTTGCTCCATTTTATCTAGTTATCATGATTTTATTAGGATAATTATAGTAAAGTTGAATGATTTGCTACCTTTAATTGATTCTATCAACCTCTTTAAGGAAAGAACTCTTTTAATTGATCTCTAAAATATCTTTCTTCTGATCTTTTACTTACAATTCAACTACTATATAAGCAGGACCCCCCCCCCCCCTTTTCATTATGAAGGACTTGACACATCTAATACTCCCATATTATTAAAATTCTCTTCTCTGCGGATAAGTCTACCTATTGCTAAGTGTTGGATCTTGCCTATTATCTTATTGTTTGCAGTTCACTGGTCAGTTTCTATCGAAGTAAATTCAATTCATATGTATGATTCCTTGTTGTTTTAGCATACACTCTAGTTTATCTATGTTTATTCATGAATGCTTTTAATGTATGTGTGCGTGAATTCACAGAAAATCTGCCTGTAGTATCTGTACCTAAAATCTTTCTCTTGTTGGCTTTTCCTTGTTCGCATGTTGGCAGTTTGTTGGTTTATTATATTATATTCGGCTTTTTTTTGTCTTGTTTTTGTGGTATTTGAAGGAATACGGAGGCCCTAATGCACCCATATTCCTTGACATGGGCAATGCCTAGGACCCTTGAGGTTCTCATGAAACTTTGCCATGTTAAGGACCAGTATTAGGAGCCGTTATAAGCCCCCCCCCCCCCCCCCCGGATTTTGTATGCTTATTTTTGACAGGTTAGTTGCTAGCAAAGCCGTTTGGAAATTGTGAAGAGTTGCCCGGGATTTGGGAGTCTCCAAAGACTTGGATTCTTTTTATATCCTTTCTCATTCATTTATTTGGTCTATAATATTTATTGTATAAGCTCCGATGATGTAATAAATGAAATCTAGGGGGCTGCTATGGGGGAGGGGAAAACTACATGCTACTTGGCTTATTTATTTTAAAACGTAGAAAGCATGACTATAGGTATTAAATAATGTTCACCATGTCTAATTTACTAGCTTAACACGTAGTCTTCAAACCAAGTTTGCATACTGAATAGTCTCTAAATAGCAAAATCACATGCCTATAGGTTTGTTTTAACATGTTTTTCAGTGATTGGGAATCGTGTCGGTAAGACACGCTAATTTTCAGCATGTTTAATATGACAACTCAATCAGAAATCGTGTAGGTTCAGTATGTTTAATATAAAAAATCTGATTAGAAATTATGGTTATAGGAGTTAAAATTTTGTCTTATTATTTAACTTGTATAGTTGTCCTGCTTATATGATTTAAGTTTGTTTCACTATTTTTGATTAGAAATCATGTCTGTAGGTAAATCAATTTCATTTAAATGATTAAAAATCATGCCTATAGGATTTAAATTAGCTTCATTAAAATTAGAAATCACGCCCATGAGTTAGAATAGTTTCAGCATGCTAAGTTCAGTTTCAACACGTTAATTTCAGTCTCAGCATGTTTAAAATCAGTTTTAACATATTAAAATAAAGGCATATTAAAATCAGTCTAAAATCAGTCACAGATTTAAGTTAATTTTAGCATGCTAAATAAAGGAATACTCCGTTCAAATACTTGTTTACTTTCAACATGTAAATGTTTAGATATCTTGCTCATAGGATTAATTAATAAATATTTTGCACGTTTTCATCGCTAGATATCATGCTACATAAAGTGTTAATTGTGCGAGTTGTGAGGCCTATTCGAAACCATTCTGTGCTACTTGTTTTAAAGTCCATGTATGTTTTTGTATGACGTTAATCTCGAGTCTCACTAAGTAGCCTTGGAATCTTATTGTCTAGACCCATATTCAAAATAGTAGTCCAATGCCTCTTGGACATTAAGTGGGACGACTAGGCATACTAAGGTACGCTAGATTTTTTTATTTTTTTAATAGGCTCCTAGGAATAATAATCTTAATAACCAACTTAGGTGGGTAGATAGACGGACATGATGGAAATTGACCCGAGCAGAATACGACAATGTCTTTGAAATTATCTTCGGTAAATAAGCCGGGCGTTGATCCGAATAGGTTAAAATTAACCTAAGTTTAATTATTATACTCTTACGTGTTTGGGGTAGTATTAATTAAATCACCTACTAATTAGATCTCTTTTCCTATATCATTTTTTCGAATTCTATCTTCTCGCTTATCTGATTTTCTTATGTGTTTATTTAGATTTTAAATATTTCACAAGCTTAATTCTTGCTCACCTAGTTTCATTAATAACTAAACTGGTTTAATTTATTGACTTCTTAAAAAATAGAATTTATTTGTATAGCGGTGTAGTTTTATTAATTCATATTGATCTTTGTTTATCACATAATTCCCCACATAAATAACGAATCCGGCAGAGACCCACATTTGTGGACCTCGAAAGGTGCTTAACACCTTCCTTTTGAGGTAACTTGAACCCTTACCCGATTTCTGGTGACGTAGATCTAAAATTAAAATTAATCATAGTTAGTTTAGAACGGTTCCCTAACGCGCCTTTAATTCGTTAGGTGGCGACTCTTCACTCTTTTCCATCCAAAAAGAGAGTTGTCACGTCGATGGCCCATCTTTTCTCGAGAAAAATGGGGAGTGACAAACCAAGCAAGGCGTTCTAGGTATATCTCTATCCTAGTCGCTAACCTACCCTTTACGTTACAAAAGAGAGGTGTTGTTCCCTATATTGTTCGCTCTATCTCAATGATTCTTCTCTCGAGTTCACAAAGAGATTATAGATTTATTTTAATGGTCGCGAAGCATTAAAATAGTAAGCACAAGAATATAAGAACAACTACTATGATAAACAAATAATTGAATCAATCGTTTAATTCAACAATCATGTAGCTAGCTACCACAATCCTAGAACGAGAAGTTTAACTCCACATAGACATGGAGCAATTACAACAAATCATTCAAAGAAAAAAGTAAAATAAATAATAAAGGAGAAGAAAAGATGAAACCAATATTCTCCGGCCTCCACGATGGCTCCTCGCTCTTTGTAGGTCAAAAGTTATATAAAAATCGTGATTTGAGATGTATTTATAGAGTAGGTGGAAAATAACCCCCTTTCCTACTTGGATTTGGAGTAGAAAAAAACCTGAAATTTTTTCGGGTTAGGCTCTGGCGCGCCGTGCCACCCATAGCGCCAACTTCAGTCTTCTGAAGTTTGGGGCCTGGGGCGACGCGCCACCAATGCGCCAGCCACACCCCTCAGTAGTTTGGGGGCTGGGGCGACGCGCCACAGCCCAGATTTTCTTCCTTTGCTCTCTTTTTCTCCCGGAACGTTGCTAACTCCTTTCCAATGCTTTTATGCTTCCATTTTAGCTCTCATCGGTTGTTTTTCTCCATATTTTCCCTGCAAAGCATCTATCACATATATTAGCTCACCACCATGAAAATGCAAGTAATCATAAGGATATGCATCACTTTTACCCTCGAAACAAGGCTAAAATATGGGTAAATAAGGCAATTAGGCGTATAAATACGCCCAAGATCAGTTTTCAATCTTTCCAGTCTTATGCTATTCTATTTCATATGTTATGCTTAAATGACGATGTTTATCTATGATATTTTTTATTACATATGAGCTCAGCTTTAAATATGTTTTAAGTATGTTTTTATCATATTTATGCATATCTCACATAGTCGGTACATCCTATAGTATTGACGCATATTCTTGCGCTGCATCCTTTGATGATGCAGATTCAGGCTCCCATCCTCAGACTCGTGGCTAGACATCACCGGTTATCCAGCTTGTGTTGGTGAGTCCTCATCATTCGAGGACAAGTACTAGACTTGTTACTTTCATGTCTTTCTTTCAGATTTCTGAGTTAGCTGGGGACTTGTCCCAGTAACTCTTATAGTCAGTTTAGAGGCTTCAGACATAGATAGATGCTTGTATTCTGTATTTCGGATTTGGTATTCTTAGACCTTTATCTTATATAGATATGATTGCATGTTACTACTACTTATGCTTTCGCTATGATTCTTTGTGTATGCCTAAATTATGCAATGACCAAGGGTTAGCTTGGGACCACTTGTGGTTCTGGATCCCGTGTTACGCCTAGGGGGTAGTCTCAGGGCGTGACAATATGACATATAACTATGTATATACATTTATATATATTATTGTACAATCATATATATATGATGTATAAATATATATATATATATATATTATTTATAGATTGAGTGATTTTTCCTGTAGCAAAAGAATTTTTCATTAGATTGAGTGACTTCCTCTGTATCCTCCAATCATTAAAGAACATCTTGAAAATTAAAATAATTATCGTTTTCATTGTTGAAAATCATATTGAATCCACCAAATTGGAGTTTATAGAAATAGTCATGCCAATCTTCTCGATAAAGAAGAACTCTGAAAGACTACTTAGCGCAATGGAATAGAAAAGAGAGCATTTTACTGAACGTTGTATTTGTTACGATGATGTTCTGGGTTGAAAGATAAGTATTAGTTGGATTCAAAAAATTATCTCAGCTTTCATAAACTAAGTTTTTATACTCTTGTAGGAAAAGAACAATTAAGGTGTTCGAAACACTCGTAAGCCATTAATCTAAAGTTGAGGAAACTGTACTTAGGCTTAATTTTGTTTCATCGACCAAAGAGACAAAAAGAAAAATTGAAGAATTAATTGGATAATCATTAGCAGATCAAACTACGGTCATTTGATAAGGATTTGTAATATCAAATGGAGAAATTGTATGAATTTGTGAAGAGGATGACTATGGAAGAAATTCAAAAGAGATGAAGAAGAACAAGAAGAAGCCGATGAAATAAGCGACAATTTTAGTAATACATGAGTTATTTTTTAAAGTGGGTTATTTTTATATAAAAAAATTAATTCAAGGGACATTTTATTTATGAGAACTGGATGTCATTGGCTCCTGGTAGCAGGGCCCAACAATTTCAGAGATTTGAAAAAAAAAAAGAGATCTTTGAGTGCCACTATTTCAAGTTTCTATGTCGTTAGTAAAAGTTTTGATAAAAATAGATTTACGGCTTATAGTACATTTAATGAATGATCAGAATTTTAAATTGATGTGCATATCATAATAATAACCAAGATTTATTCCCAAATTTTGATACAGTTATCAAAATCTCAAACTCTACTACTACCTGCCGGTGTTATTCTGATTTTTAACTAGGGATACTTTCATTAAGATATTGTTCCTTTTTATACTTGTGCATAGGAGTATATTAATTATTTTTATACATACTATTTCTCTATTTCAATTTATGTGACATCTTTTATTTTATGGGAGTCAATTTATTTAATTTTTGAAGGTAAATTTAATCATATCAACTTGATATTTTTAAATTAAAATTTAGATATTAGTAATTACATAAAAATATTATAAATTATAATTTTTCTCATATCAATATAACAAATTATATATTATAAATGTTAATTAAAATCATATAATTTAAATTTAAAAAAATAAAAGGCATATTTCTCTCGATATTTTGTACTCTCTTCTATCTAGTGAATTGCTCATCTCCTTTTGTGGATATAGATGGATTGACGAAACAATGATAAATTATTGTATCTCTTTTGATATATTTCTCATTTATCTTCTTACTTAGCGTCTTTCGAGAGTTACTTTGTTAGCTTCCAAATGACACTTAATTATTTCGGTGCTAACAGAAAAGGTTGCATAGAGAGACCACAAGCATTTAACGACAATATGGGCAAAGCAGCAAAAGCTTTCCACGTGGGCTACCATAATTACAAAATTACCCTGTGCTTCTTTTCATTGACGAATACGGTATCCCCAAAGTTCAATTGATAAAGCATAGGGTACGAATTTTTAATTCAATGAAAGTCAAATCTTAATGGAATGACAAAAATGCCCTTTAGTCAATAAGCTGGCAGGACAAAGGCTCTTCTATGTATTAGAATTTATTAGAATATATATTTATATTTTTGTACAAAAATAATATTAGAGTAGTGATTAAGTGAAGGTCAAAAAGATCATTCAATTTTTTATGAACATTTTGATAATTTGATTTTATACTTGGAAATTTTCTACTTTATTAGGTGGAATGGATGATCAAATTAAAAGGCCACCATTTTGGAAAGAAGCAAGATATATAGAACCAACAATTGTGAAGAGAAGAAGAAGAAGAAGAAGAAGAAGAAGAAAGCAAGCAGTGGGCAGTGGTGAATAATATTATAGGTGGACTTGTTAGCTAGCTAGCTATATATATATAAAAAAAAATAGAGACTGGTTAGTTGAAGAAGAATGCATGATGTAAGTAGAGAGTTGTGACTTAGTGGTTAGGAGGAAATTAAGAAAAGAAGACATGAGGAGCACGTCCTTGGCCAAAATGAGAATAATTTCCACTTTGGTGATGCCTCGCACGTACTTCCCGCGTTTTTCCCTTTAAAATATTTTTCAAATGGCATAATTTCTCTTTGTATAAATAAGACCTAAATTTGTACTTAACAAACCATCAAATTATTCTAAATTTGCATCATATAGTTAGTACCATGGCCTCTCTTAATCCATGGGGAAAGCTGGACGAAGTACAGAATGAGAGGCTCATGGCTCGTCGAAAGACGAGGAAGAGAATCGCAATTATTGTCATATCTTCCATTGTACTTGTGTCCATAATTGTGGGTGCAGTGGTTGGTGGTGTTTCTCACAGCAAAAACAAATCTTCCCAACAAAATGATAATGTTTCCTCAATTGCCTCAACTATTAGAGCTGTATGCAATCTAACCCTGTATCCAGACTCTTGTATCTCCAGCCTTTCCCCGTATGCTGCAAGAGGCAATGCTCTCAAACCTCAAGACATCTACAAGATGTCCGTTCTAGTCGCCCTCAACGAGCTCTCTGGTTCCTCCGACAAGTTCTTCAAGAGTGAGACATTCAAGAATATTAATGATCCAGCAGCTGTCAAAGCTCTCGAGAGTTGCCACGAGCTTCTATCCCTTGCATTTGATCACCTGAATAACACATTGTCGGTTGCTGAAAGCTCGTTACTAGATGCCTTTGATGATCTAAGGACATGGTTGAGTTCTGCGGGGACTTATCAGCAGACCTGCATTGATAGTTTCCAAAACGTCACTTCCATTGCCTTAAGCAAAGCTGCTGGCCAGAATTTGAAGAACTCCACCCAGTACACCAGCAACAGCTTAGCACTTATAAGCTCGTTAGAAGATTCCATTACCAGCTTAGGTGCTATTGGAAAGAGGCGGCGTTTGATGGGATTTGGCAATGATGAGTACCCGAGCTGGTTGTCATCAAATGACAGGAAATTGCTGCAGAAATCAGCACCAGAGATAAAGGTGAATGCAGTGGTGGCTAAAGATGGTTCAGGGAAGTACAAGACCATTAAGGCTGCACTAAAAGCTGCACCAGAGAAGAGCAAGAAGAGATTTGTGATCTATGTGAAAAAGGGTGTTTACAGAGAGAATGTGAGGATTGAGAAGACTAAATGGAACATTATGATCATTGGTGATGGAAAAGATGCTACCATCGTTTCTGGTAACCGTAACTTTATTGATGGAACCCCTACATTCAAAACTGCCACGTTCGGTAAGTCTCTTTTCAATCTTCTTTGCTACAAAACATGATTACTAACACAGCTTCTTCTTCTTTTTTTGTTCTCTAAAAGGAATCACACCTTCCTAATTATTTTGAAGTCTGTGTACAATCAAATACGGCAGTATAAAATGAAATGGAAGGAGTAATTATATATGATAACTTCAATCAACAAGTTTTTAGTCTTGTATATGGGATTTGTTTTAACTAAGCAATATTCTAATGGAGTACGTTTTTGCAGCCGTGTTTGGTAAGGGATTTGTGGCTCGCGATATTGGATTTGTTAACACAGCTGGTGCAGCCAAGCATCAGGCAGTTGCCTTGATGTCAACAGCAGATGAATCAGTGTTCTACCACTGCAAAATGGACGCCTTCCAAGACACTCTTTACACTCATTCCAACAGACAATTCTACAGAGAATGTGATATCTATGGGACAGTAGATTTCATCTTCGGGAACTCAGCGGTTGTCCTCCAGAACTGCAACATTCTTCCAAGAAGACCAATGGCTGGCCAACAGAACACCATCACAGCTCAAGGCAAAGTTGATCCAAACCAAAACACTGGAATTTCTATCCAGAACTGTACCGTTATGCCCTGGGGAAACCTTACTGGCATCAACACTTTCTTAGGGAGGCCATGGAAGAATTACTCAACAACTGTTTTCATGCAATCAAACTTGGGAGGCTTCATTCATCCAAATGGATGGATGCCATGGGTTGGAACCACAGCTCCAAATACCATTTTTTATGCTGAGTATAACAACACTGGAGCTGGGGCTAACACCAAGAACAGGGTTAATTGGAAAGGCTTGAAATTGGGACTTACAAGCAAAATAGTAAGCAAGTTTACAGTTAAGCCTTTCATTCAGGGAAACAAATGGCTTCCAGCAGCCGGCGTTCCATTTAAGGCTGGTCTTTGAGAGAGTGATTTGTTCTATTCTTTTGTTTTGTCATTGTTCATCTTTTCTTTCATTTTCATCTTGTTCTATTCTTCTCCTGATTTGCTCTTTCAATGTGCCTTTTGTTACACAAGAATTATTTGTCAAATTTATTCAATTTTAAATGAGATTTAACCATAATTCCAAATGGAATGATAAGACGAGATGACTTTCTTCACTTTTAATCTTCTTTTTTTATCAATGATCCTTATGTTGAGATATATACTATTGGGGAATCTTACTAGTTGAGTTAGTTGGTTATCTCAACTTTTATTTTATTGGTAAGGTTCCATTCTCTATCTTGTAATCGCCTCCTATATTTCCTTTACCCCCAATTTTAAAGGATACATACTATTAATTACTCCATGTGTTTAGATATAGTATTACTTGTAGAATAATTACTTATTCAATTTTAATAAAGATTTGAATAAATTAGGTATTTGTTTGTGTGTCATTTTATATAGTAGGTGATTTAGCGTATAAAGTTTAGCTTATACGCAAATGATTAAACCATCGATTCTTATAAGTTATAAAGATTATGTTCACAATCTAAGATGGACTTGGACAAGCCATCAAAATAATTATAGCACTGACACAAGATTAAATATAATTTATCTTGATTATGAGAATAGTATAATTTTGACTTCTTGTGCTAATACATTTTGTATGTATTGAATGAACCAAATAAATATAAGTATTTTATATTGACCTAATAAAATAAATTTTCTAGTCCATTAAAAGTACTTATACTCTTAATCTTGATATAATTATTATTAGTTGTGCATATTGTTTATTGTATTGATTTATAAAAGACGGCATCAATTGTGGATCGATATGTCTGATAAATTGGATGGTAACAATATATATTGAGGAAGAAATAATTAGTTGATGAAATTCATGTCTCGATGATATGTCTTTATGAAAGCTTATAAGTTTTCATGTGTAAACCCTATAGGTGCTTTATATCCGCCTCGTGAAATAAGTTAAGCAAAAGTCTAAAGAAAATAATCAATAAAGTAAATTGTCAGTATTTCATTTAAGGGATAATTTTAGAGATTTTCCCTCGAGATTAGCTATATTACACTAACTTTTCTCGTGGCTCACGATATTACACTTACCGTCTTTATTTTTAATTATTTTATAACAAATGTTAATTTTATTTATTAAAAATTAATACTATTATTTAATATTCCAAAATTTCTCTCTTTTGGCCCCAATTAACTTTTAACACAATGTTAATTTTATTTATTAAAAATTAATATTATTATTTAATATTCCAAAATTTCTCTCTTTTGGCCCCAATTAACTTTTAACACAAATATCCCCTCAAAATCCGATTATGTAACATAACAACAGGAAGAGAATATTAACAACAGTTGATATTGAAAATCGATGAAGAGCCTGATGAGGTTGTCTTATTAACTATGAATATTCTTGTAGTGATCATGTCTATGATTGAAGGTGGCAGTATATATTTTATAAACTCAAGTATTTGATGAGTTTATATTTCATCATTTATATAATCTATTTCAAGTTAAGGAAATCAATTCATTCTAATAGGATATTGAAAGAAATAAAATTTGGTTAGTATGAAAACTCGATTGAGTTACAATTTATTGAATACTAAGTGAAAAAAATAGAAAAATTGCATCGAGAAAAATAGGATATGAGTTTTGGCTACTTAAATTTGAACAATAAATTTTCATATTTTTATCTTTCTGGACGATTTTTAAAGAGAGATTCATTGTGTACATATACGTAAGATAATGAATTAGGAGGAAGAGAACCAAGTAAGTGAATGGGGTTGATGAGCGAAAAAGATTATTTCTAGACTTGAAAATTAAAACAATATTTTAAAAGGCGTGGGCGTAAAACAAGGCGTTTTACCTGATGTGGGGTGAGGCGTTGGGGTGCAAGCCCCGTGAATCTTCAATTTTTAATATTTTATAAAATAGATAATAAAAAATAAAATTATATAGAAATTATTTTTAAAAAAATCAAGAAAATAAAAAATAAGTGGAAATGTACATAAACTATTTCATTTTAAAATGTTAATCAAAATCAACAATTGACTGAATAAATGATTAGAATTGTTCATCTCAAAAGACTAATTAGATTTTATAAAAAAATTGAGTAGAAATTTATAAATTAACTTGTAAAAAAAATGATGAAGGAACCCACAATTAGAGATATCAAACTAGAGCAAGTGATAAAGAATGATGTTTTTTGCTTTGTAGTTTGCACATTGATCATTTTTTTCCTATTACCCAATGGAAGACGAAGAGAAAGAATAAAAATTATAGCTAAGAATAAAAAAATATTTAGATTTTTAAGCTTTTTAACTTCTTAAAATTTAATAACAAGTTGAATTTCATATTTTTGGTATTAATTTAAATACTTCTTTAAAAAATTAACTTTAATTAGGAGAGATTTTATGGGCTTACGTCCCAAAATAAAAACTCGCTCAACGCCTAAGCATAGGCCTCATAATACTTTCGCCCTAAGGGTGTAGGCCTTATCATGCCCCAGAGCATTTTTACTACACCTCGTTCCGAAGCTCACCCCCAGAATGCCTTTTAAAACAATGAACTAAAATATAACGATTTAGATATTGGATGGTTATAACTCATATCTAGAAAAATATTCAAAATTAACTTCAATCAAACGCAAAAAAAAATGCTCAAATATAGAATACATAGATCTCTTCATTATCTTTTTGTCCAATAAAAGAAGTGTCATTGTTGCTCTGAATTACTTTTTCTGCTAAGAGAAGACGATGAATTAAAATACTTCTGGATATTTTTTTAGTTTCATTTAAGTATTAATGGTCTAATAAACTAATTAAACTAGGAAAAAATAACAAAAGATATTTATAAAATTAACTAATAAAAAAGATTGTATATTTAAGGGTAAATTAGTCAAATAATATTATTTTTACATAAATAATAAATAAATTAGAAGAATTGTTATAGAGTAATCAAAATAAGAGAGGTAAACATAATATTGTAAACCACAAGGGAGATTAGTGAGATGAAGCTGAATCTGAAGAAAGGTTTCTGAAGATTTCCCTTAATTAATTGATTAATATTGAAATCTTAATATGGGGAATTAAAATGTAAGAATTTCAAAATTGAATTGATGAGTACAATTATAATTTTTTAGTGAAATAATTTATAATTTATTATGAAATGATTAATTTAAATATTTTGAATTAATTTAATAATAAGATGTCTCATTAATTGAAGTATGTGATCCTTGTTATACCGAATAATTAGAAATTAAATAAAAATTAAATTTTCTAATGAAAATAAAAGACCTTAGCAGATTGTGTGAAAGAATTTCAAACTCTAAAATTTGTGATTATATAAAGAATCGATTAAGGAAGACACACGTTTAAAGGTGGTTCCCTCGTTTCAAAAGATGCATTGCCTTCGTATAAATAGATGTCTTTATGGGTCTAACTTTTTATATATCCATATTACTTTTTTCGTTCATATTTGACTTGCTACATTTCTTGAAAAATAATTTTAAAAATAATAATATTATTAATCACTCGTAATTATAATAAGTCACTTTACTCATTGAAAATAAATAGTAATTAATAATAAGAATAAAACATATATAAAATAACAAATTATTTTTTAATTTTATAAATTAAAAAAATAAAATAGACATTTATCTTTAATATAATAAAAAAAATAAAGTAAACAAAGAAAATAATATTTATTTCCAGACATCGAGTATTAAGTACAGGTAAAAAAAGTTGAGGCTTTATTCGGCTCAGCTCGTTGTCCAAGCCTTGTATGTACTGTTTTGAGTTGCTAGTTGTTCAGACAATATATATGACAATTTTATCAGTTCTGTTTATTTTATCTTGTGGCACTGTTATCATGGCGGCCTTGTTGGTCCAACTGCTATTCAGGTGATATGAGTTTCAGTGGTTAGCTCGGTCAAGTAAAGCATTGAGTGTCCTCTCGCTTTCCCAAGTTTAGGGCATGACATGTTTGTCTTTTTTACATTCATATATCATTCTTTTTTTAGTTAAATTGTTTAACAAATTATCATGGCCTAACCCGCCGCGAGTGACACCCACACTAAACCTCAGTGGGAGAACCAATTAATCAAGTCAACACTTAATCAAACTAAGCAGCTAAAAATCAAAATCCATATCTTATCTTAACAAAATAGTAAAACCAGCGGCAATAAACTGTCACGACTCAAAATCGGGTCATGATGGCGCCTACATAACCTCCCTCCCCCAGTAGGCAAGTTAAACCCAACAATGCGGAAGACAGTAAAAGTAGTTAAAGTAAGAAAAGCGGAAGACATAAATAAGAGAGATATGGCCAATAGCATATATACATACCAACTGTACCAAATATACAAAAGATAGCCCTAAAGTGATCAAGAAGACAAAACATACACAAGAATCAACCCGGACCTGGTGTCACTGGTACAAGAACGACTAAAGTACGAAGTAGCTATACAACAGACTCTGTCTATCCAAAATATAAAATATAGACAGAAATACAAGATGAAAAGCATGTAAAGTCTCCAAGGCGCCAAGAGCTCACCGCGATCCGAACTGCAACAGGCCTCGAACGATGGGAGGATCGGTGAGGGTGGCTCATACTAGGTGTTGCATCAGAAAAAGATGCAGAGTGTAGTATGAGTACCAAGACAATGGGTACCCAGTAAGATCATAGGCCGAGCGAGCGCAGAAAAATAATATATACTATTAATTAGAGGAAAGTAAGCTAACTACAGGGATCCACCTAAATCTAGTTATAAGATTGGAAACAGAACTAATCGAATCAACAAGAAGGAAAAATAACAACAGAATCGAGCCAGGCAACCGACAATCCAAATATACTCAAGTCAATGCAATGCGAAGGGAGATGATGTGATGCATGCATGTATAAAAGTAAAACTCAGAATATCGCATCGGGCGCCCAGAATTTAATATCGGACTCATCAATATATGCATAGAAAGTAAAAATCCAAAATATCACATCGGGAGTCCAGAATTTAACATCGGACTCATCAACATATGCAGATGCCCGGAATTGATTATCAAACTCATCAACATAAAAGTAAACAGAAAAAAGATCCAGAAACGTTCCTCAGACCGGTCATAAAAATAGTGTTTTCCTTTCCTTTTCAAAACCAATAGTAAAACCAAAATAATATTCTTTCATATCCAAAAATCATAGTAATTGTAGTAAATCTCAAGTCTGGAACCAAAACTTCGAAAATCATTCCTTTCTACATCGATGGCATGAGAATGCAGAATGAGCATGCAAATTTCCACGTTCAGAATATATGGCACACAACAGGGTATGGCACACAACAGGGTTACCCTCCTATCAAGAGAACTGACCTGGAACCTCCGTCCAAATCCAAGCTATGACCTCGGGCCCACAGTTATGCATGATGATGAAATTAAACAAGAAGAATGGAAAATAACTATGAAAACAGCTAAAAGCAACTGCTCTACCTCTAAAACCTCCTAAAAGCATGCTAAGATAGCATGAATAATTCTAATCTATGATCCGAAATGGCCAAAATAATACAAGTAACATAATTTGAGCCTAATTCTACCTAGAGTCCAACCTAACGTTCCAGTAACATATATAATATAAAATTAAACTAAACTCAGTCTAGAAAGGTAAACCGTAACCTACTTCGGGGCCGAACTGCAAACACGAACTATTAATCATGTGCCTTCCCCTTTTGAACAGCCTTCGAAAGTTGTCACGCTATCACAAACATAACCCAGGTGTCAAGACGAGAAGAATGACATCCATATTGCTATACAGAAAATCAGGCCAAAAATTGGGTCAGAAAATGAACCTCGGAGCCCGCGCAATGAAACAAAAAATAAAAATCATAATTATGTTTGCAACGGCTTAGAGAACCCATACCCAAAAGTTGGGCACGAACAGGACTCATTTTGGGGCCCAAAACAGCCCTGAAGTCTAACTAGTTCAAGAGAATTCACAAGGGGAAAACCAACGAAAATTTACGAGATTAAGGAGAATTAAATCAACTGAAAAAGAGAAGGAGGATAGAGGGGACTTACCAGATGAAGAAGACTGAGCAATGGAGTTGAAGCCGGAGCTTGAGAGCTTATCAATGGAGGAAATTTCATAATTGTGGAGGAGAAAACGAAGTTGGCAGCTTATATAGCTGCTATGGGTCCTTCATCGCGATCGCGAAGGACCTCACACAATCGCGATAACGAGCTAGCTAGACCATCGCGGTCACGACGGTCCAGCCACGCGATCGCGTAGAACAAGCTGGATCGGGTCCCAGCCTGCTTCATCGCAGTTGCGAGGATCAACCCATGCAATTGCGATGGCCAAGAAGCTAGACCATCGCGAACGCGATGGCCACCTCGCGGTCGTGATAACCAAACTGGTCTACAACACACAACATCAACCAGCAATTTTCCAAGGTTAAAAAGTCATTCGACGGACCCTCGGGATTCATTAGAAACCCCATGAACACAAACCAACCATGCTACCCTACCAGAAATAGCATTTCAGACTCAACGGAAATGACGAAACTCCCAACGGAGATTGTTTTAATAAAAAGTGACCCCATGCCCAAAACTAACTCGGGACTCAATACCTCAAAATAAGTTCGAAAGCCTCGAGGCCCGAACCAAAGATCCCTCTAGCCCAAAGTCGACACTCCGGAGCTAACAGCGCTAATAAAATTTCCATCCGAGACTGTCTTCTCCGAATATTGACCAAAGTCAACCCCAAAAGCCAAACTGGCTTGAAAACTTAGAAAATAACACAAAGCCAAACTGAAAGCACTCAAACCTAGACCAAGGGTCCCACTAGATCAAAATCCTTGTTCTGGAGCCAACGAAACTATCGAAATTTGATTATGAGCATGTCTACCAAGAAAGTTTGCCAAAGTCAAAGATTTTCTAAGTTAAGTTCTAAAACAGGGGAAATGGCCCTAACGAACGGCCCAGGCACCAAACCGTCAGTCCCAGCAAGTCATAAATGACCTGTAGCAGCTGCGAAAAAGCTCAAAATATGAAAAAAGCATGACAAATAGTAAAATAACATGGAGGGTCATTACAACATCCACTACTAAAAGGACTTTCATCCTCTAAAGTTAGGGAGAAGATAGTACCTAAAGACGCGAAAAGGCGAGGATAGTGTATCAGCATGTCGGTCTCAATCTCCCAAGTAGCCTTCTAGACAGGACGATACCGCCACTGAACCTTAACTGATGAAATCTCCTTGGACCTCAACTTTCTAACTTGCCTGTCCAAAATAGAAACAGGTTCCTCCTTAAAGGCTAAGGACCCATCTAACTGAACTGAATCCCACTAAAGCACGTGAGACTCATCTGGGATATACCTCCACAGCATAGAGACATGAAAAATTGGGTGAACACTGGAAAGAGCAGGAAGCAAGGCAAACTCATAAGCAACCTCCCCAATGTGACAAAGGATCTCAAATAGCCCAATGAACCTAGGACTGAGCTTACCTTTCCTCCCGAACCTCATCACTCCCTTCATGGGGGACACCCGAAGGAAGACACTATCACCAACCATGAACTCTAGATCTCAAACTCTTCGATCAGCATAACTCTTCTGCCTACTCTGGGCAGTGCAAAGTCTCTCCTGGATAACCCAAAATCAATCCATAGAATCATGAAGCAAGTCGGTACCCCACGGCCTAACCTTGAAAGTATCAAACCAACCCACCAGAGATCTGCACCGCCTATCATACAAAGCCTCGAAAGGAGCCATCTGAATGCTGGAGTGGTAACTATTATTATATGCAAACTCTGCCAAGGCTAAACATTGGTCCCACTAACCCCCGAAATCAATAACACAGGCTCGCAACTTGTCCTCTAGAACCTGAATGGTACGCTCTGACTGGTCGTCTGACTGTAGATGAAAAACGGTGCTAAGCTCAACTCTAGTACCCAACTTTTTTTGAATAGACCTACAGAAATGCGAAGTGAACTGAGTACCACGGTCCAAAATGATAAAAACTAGCACACCGTGCAAACGGACAATCTCTCGAATGTAGATATGAGCGAACCTCTCAAAACTGTAGGAAGTCTAAACCGGCAAAAAATGAGCAGACTTTGTCAAGCTATCCACAATGACCCAAATAGTATCAAATCTCTGTAAGGTACGTGGCAAACTGACTACAAAGTCCATAGCTATCGCTCCTATTTCTACTCGGGGATGGGTAGCCTCTGAGACAAACCACTTGGCCTCTAGTGGTCAAACTTTACCTGCTGACAGTTCAAGCACCTAGACACGAAAGCTGAAATATCCCTATTTATCACACACCACCAGCAGTGCTGCCTCAAGTCACGATACATCTTAGCTGCCCTGGGATGAATGGTATATCTAGAACAATGAGCCTCATACAAGATCAGTCTAACCAAGTCACCAACTCTAGGAATGCAGATATGACCCTCGATTCTCAAAACATCCTCTGAATCTATGGTGGCCTTCCTAGCCTCACTGCTCAACACCTTGTCACAAATGATCCCCAACCTCGCATCATCAAACTCTAGCCTCAACACAAGCAAGAATACAACATGGCTCAGAAATGCTAAGTTTAACTAACCTATTAGCCAAGGACTGGATGTCCCAAGCTAAAGGTCGCTCCTCTGTCACTAAGAAGGCCAAGTTACCCATACTCACTGCCTTCCAGCTCAAGGCATCCGCTACCACGTTTGCCTTGCCCGGGTGATAAAGAATGGAAATGTCATAGTCTTTCAGTAACTCCAACCACCTACGCTGCCTCAAATTTAGATCCTTCTGGCTGAAAATGTACTGAAGACTACGATGGTCAGTGAAGATATCACAATGCACGCCATAAAAATAATGCCTCCAAATCTTCAATGCGAAGACTATCGCTGCTAACTCCAAGTCATGTGTGGGGTAGTTCCTCTCGTAAACCTTCAACTGTCTGGAAGCATAAGTAATAACCCAGCCCTGTTGCATCAACACACAACCCAAACCAATACCTGAAGCATCATAATATATGATAAACCCCTGACCCTCGACCGAAAGAGTAAGAATCAGAGTTGAAGTCAACAAGGCCTTGAGCTTCAAAAAGCTTGCCTCGCACTCATCTGACTACTGGAAGGGAACATTCTTCTGAGTCAATCTAGTCAATAAAGCTTCTATAGAAGAAAACCCCTCCACAAACCTTCTGTAATAACCAGCCAACCCAACCAAACTGCAAACCTAGATAGCAGAAGTAGGCCTAGCCCAATCATGAATTACCGCAATATTCGTCGGATCCACCATAATCCCATTCTTGGACACCACATGCCCTAGGAATGCCACAAACTCAAGCCAAAACTCATACTTAGTGGATTTGGCTTATAACTAATGGTCTCGCAAGGTTTGGAGTACAACTTTAAGATGCTGCTCATGCTCCTCTCTACTCCTCGAATATATTAGAATATCATCGATGAACACAATCACAAATTAGTCCAAGTAGGCACTGAACACACGGTTCATCAACTCTATAAATGTTGCTGGGGAATTATTCAACCCAAAAGATATGACCAGGAACTCATAATGATCGTACCGAGTCCTAAATACAGTCTTTGGGATGTCTGCAGCCCTGATCCTCAACTGGTGATAGCCAGACCTCAAGTCAATCTTAGAGAACACCGCTGCCCCCTGTAGCTGGTCAAACAAATTATCAATACGCAGCATCAGATACCTATTCTTCACTGTCACCTTATTCAACTGTCTGTAGTCAATACACATATGCAAGGACTCATCTTTTTTCTTCATAAATAGAACCAGAGCACCCCACGAAGATACACTAGGCCTGATGAACCCTCTACTCAATAGATCCTAGAGTTGATCCATAAGCTCCCTCAACTCAGTTGGTGCCATCCGATATGGCAGAACAGAAATGGGTCGAGTGTTCGGCTCGACATCAATACCAAAGTCAATGTCATGCTCAAGAGGAAGACCCAAAAGATCAGAAGGAAACATATCTGAATACTTGAAAACCACAGGAACTGACTCAAGAGAAGGTGTGGTGGCACTAGTATCATGGACGTAGGCAAGATAGGCTAAGCACCCATTTCCAACCAACCGTTGGGCGCTCAGGAAAGATATAACTCCCCTCGACATGTGGCTATCGGCACCCTTCTATATGATAGGAGGGAGGCCAGGCATCCGTAGAGTAACAGTCTTGGCAAAGCAATCCCAAGACCGTATTATAAGGAGACAGCCAATCCATGCCTAAGATCACGTCGAAATCAACCATATAAAGTACAACCAAGTCTACCCATATGTCGTACCCCAGGATAGTCCCCACACAAGCCTGATACACCTGATCCACTACTAAAGAATCTCCTACTGGGGTAGATACACGCAAGGGCATAGGAAATGACTCATAAGCAGACTCTAGGCGAGTAGCATAATAAACAGATACATAGGAGAATGTAGACCCCGTATCAAACAAAGTAGAAGCAGACTGATAACAGACGTAGATCGTACATGTGATGATAGCATCTGAAGACTCAGCCTCTGTCCAACCCAGAACTGCATACATGTGGCCCCGACCACCACGACCGCCTGATCTACCAGACTGAGGACCACCTCTAGTACCCTGGGGACCACCCCTACTACCCTGTGCACTGCCTCTGGCTGGTGGTGCTGGAGCCCTGGGGGCCTGACCTATCTGATCTTGTTATCTCTGGTGCAATACCGATGGGCATTGTCTAGCATAGTGGCTTATCTCATCACACTCATAACAACCCCAGCTGAATGTGCCCTGTTGTGAAGACTCGGGTGAATTAGAACGACTACCACGACCTGTGGACCCCAAATGGGCACCTCGTGGAGTAGGAACAATACTCTGGCTACTCTAACCCTCAGCATTCTGTAACGCCGCCTAAATAGACCGGCTCGGCTGGAAACGCTATTGACATTGACCTCTACCATAGTAGCCTCTACCACGAGCCTGTGAATCACTGAAACTGCCCTGATGGTGGGGCCTCTTATTGCTGCCCCTTGGGCCTCGTGAAGTACGCCCTCAATAGTGAGGGCATGGTCTACTACCTCTATAAAGGACTGGCCTGAAGCTACCATACCCTCTGTAGCCAAGTGAAAGTGTAAATTCAATCCTCGGACAAAGCAATGCACCCTCTCATTCTCGATGGGTAGAATCATAGTGGCGTGCCTAGGCAACTGGTGGAAGCAAAACTCATACTCAGAAACAGACATAGAGCCCTGCTCCAACCTAGCAAACTGATCCATCAAACGCTCCCTCATGCTACGTGGTACATACTTCTCTAGAAAAGTTGTGGAGAACTGTGCTCAAGTAAGAAAAGGTAACCCGGCTGGTCTGCAAGCTACATATGACCTCCACCACTGTTTCTCTAGACCACCCAGCTGAAATATGGTGTAATCTGCTACGTGCGACTCAACCAACCCAAATTAGGCAATCTCTCTTGGCAGCTAGTCAGAAATCATGTGCATCCTCTCTAGAGGCACCTGAAATCCTCGGAGGACCCAATCTCAGGACCCTATCAATAATATTCTTCTCCTCAGAAGACATGATGGGCCCTGCTGGAATAGGTGGAGAAACTGTATGGATCAACAATACCTCCAATCTGGGAGCCGCAGCAGCAGGCTGGGATCCTAAACCCTGAGTCGCTGCCTGGGCTAAAGTCTAAGCCTCATCTCTAACTTGAGAACCAATCGGAGTACCTGGTAAAGCTACTGGTGGAGTCATACCCTCAAGAAACCCAAGTAACCAAACTAAAGTGTCCTGCAGCACTGGAGTAGCCACGAAATCTGTCGGATGCTGGGCTAGCCCCACATCCTCCGGCTCATACTAAACCTCTTTAACCCTATCCTCAGGCTCTGGTGATGGTAGTCTAGCCCAGGCCTGAGCTGGCGCCGCAGCCTGTCCCCTACCTAGACCTCTAGTCGACCTCTACCCCATCCCCTAGGTGGGGCTCTAACTGCAGGTGCAGGGTCCTCGTCCTCACCCGCTGCAGATCTCGTATGAACCATCTGAGAAAGAGTAAAATAAAGATACTTAGAAGTTGTTCAAGTCAAGAAAGCATGACAAGGAGTCAAAAAAGATGGAATCTTTCCTAAGAATGTCCTATAGCCTCTCGCAGATTAGATATGGACGTCATCGTACCAATTCACGAGACTCTACTAGACATTTTATTCTTATACTAGTGAGACCGGTGAACCTAGATCTCTAATACCACTCTATCACGACCCAAAATTGAGCCATTATGGCGCCTACATAACCCCCCAATAGGCAAGCTAAACCCAATAATGCAAAAGACAATAAAAGCAGTTAAAGTAAGAAAAGCGAAAGACACAAATAAGGGAGATAGGGCCAATAGCATATATATACATACCAACTGTACCAAATATACAAAAGATGACCCTAAAGTGACCAAGAAGATAAAACATACATGAGAACCAACCCGGACTTGGTATCACCGATACAAGAGCGACTAAAGTATGGAGTAGTTATACAACAGACTCTGTCTATCCAAAATACAAAATATAGACAGAAATACAAGATGAAAAGCATGTAAAGTCTCCAAGGCACCGGGAGCTCACTGCGATCCGAACTGCAACAGGCCTCGAACGATGGGAGAACCGGTGAGGGTGGCTCGTACTAGGTGCTGCATCAAAAAAAGATGCAGAGTGTAGTATGAGTACTAAGACAACGGGTACCCAATAAGCATCATAGGCCAACTGAGCATAGAAACATAATATATAACATAAATGACAATAAAGTAAGCTAACTACAGGATCCACCTAACTCTAGTTATAAGACTGGAAACAAAACTAACCGAATCAACAAGAAAGAAAAATAACAACAGAATCGATCCAGGCAACCGACAGTCCAAATATACTCAAGCCAATGCAATAAGAAGAGAGATGATGCGATGCATGCATGTATAAAAGTAAAACCTAGAATATCACATCGGGCACCTGAAATTTAACATCGGACTCATCAACATATGTAGGGGCCCTGAATCAATCATTAGACTCATCAACAGAAAAGTAAACAGAGAAAAGGTCCAGAAATATCCCTCGGACCGGTCATAAAAATAGTGTTTTCCTTTCCTTTCCAAAACCAATAGTAAAACCAAAATAATAACCTTTAAGATCCTAAAATCATAGTAACTGTAGTAAATCTCAAGTCTAGAACCAAAAACTCAAAAATCATTCCTTTCTACACCGATGGCATGAGAATGCAGAATGAGCATGCAAATTTTCATGTTCAGAATATATGGCACACAACAGGGAAAATAGGGCAAAAATACCCTCTAATCAAGAGAACTTACCTGGAACCTCCGCCTAAATCCAAGTTATGGCCTCGAGCCCACAGTTATGCACAATGATGAAATCAAATAGGAAGAATGAAAAATAACTCTGAAAATAGCTAAAAGCAACCGCTCTACCTCTAAAACCTCCTAAAAGTATGCTAAGGACCCTACTTTAGGCATAACAATACTACAGACTCCTAGACTAAGGAAAGCATGAATAATTCTAATCTATGATGCGAAATGGCCAAAATAATACAAGTAACATGATTTGAGCCTAATTCTACCTAGAGTCCAACCTAACGTTCCAGTAATATATATAATATAAAATTTAACTAAACTCAGTCTATGAAGGTAAATCGTAACCTACCTCGGGGCCGAACTACAAACACAAATCATCACTCGTGTGCCTTTCTCTTTCGAACAGCCTCAGAAAGTTGTCACGCTATCAAAAACATAACCCAGGTGTCAAGACGAGAAGACTGACAGTCATATTAATATAAGGAAAATTGGGTCGGAAATCAGGTCAAAAAATGGCCCTTGGGGCTCGTACAATGAAATAGAAAACAAAAATCACAATTATGTTCACAACGGGTTAGAGAATCCATATCCAAAAGTAGGGCACGAACGGAACTCATTTCAAGGACCAAAACAGCCCTGAAGTCCAACTAGTTCAAGAGAATTCACAAGGGGAAAACCAACGGAAATTTACGAGATTAAGGAGAATTAAATCAACGAAAACAAAGAAGGAGGATAGAGGGGACTTACCAAATGAAGAAAACTGAGCAATGGAGTTGAATTCGGAACTTGAGAGCTTATCAATAGAGGAAAATTCTTAATTGTGGAGGAGAAAATGAAGTTGGCAGCTTATATAGCTGCTAGGGGTCCTTCATCGCGATCGCAATGACGAGCTGGCCAGACCATCGCGGTCGTGATGGTCCAGCCATACGATCGAGTAAAACAAGCTGGACCGGGTACCAGCCTGCTTCATCATGATCGCGAGGATCAACTCACGCGATTGCGATGGCCAAGAAGCTAGACCATCGCGAATGCGATAGCCACCTTGCAGTCGCGATGACCAAACTGATCTGCAACACACAGAAGCAACTAGAATTTTTCCAAGGCTAAAAAGTCACCCGATGGACCCTCAGGATTTATTCGGAACTCCGTGAACACAAACCAACCATGCTACCCTACCAGAAATAGCATTCCAAACTCAACGTAAATGACAACTCTCAACGGAGATCATTTTAACAAAAAGTGGGCCACATGCCCAAAACCAACTCAGAACTCAATACCTTAAAACAAGTCTGGAAGCCTCGGAACCCAAACCAAAGGTCCCTCTAGCCCAAAGTTGACATTCCGGAACTAACAGCGCTGGTGGAATTTTCATCTGAGGCCGTCTTCTCCAAATGTTGACCAAATTCAAATCCACAAGCCAAACTGACTTGAAAACTCAAAAATCAACTCAAAGCCAAACCGAAAGCACTCATACCCAGACCAAGGATCCCATTAGACTAAAATCTCTATTCCGGAGCCAATGGAATGGTTGGAATTCGTTTACGAGTGCATTTAACAAGAAAGTTGACCAAAGTCAAAGATTTTCTAAGTAAAGTTCTAAAATAGGGGAAATAACCATAATGACCTAATGAATGGTCCGAGCATCAAATCGTCAGTTTTGACAAGCCATAAATTACCTATAACCGCTACGGAAAAGCTTGAAAGGCAAAAAGGCATGCAAAATAGGAAAATGACCTAGAGGGTCATTTCATAAACCTCCTAGAATTTGATAGTCATTTACCAAAACTCTAAAACATGTCTAGAAGATGGGGATGCAATCCCAAAATAAAAGGAATCCAAGTTTGTTGGGATACCTAACAGTTTTGGTGCATAAAAAATTGAATGAAATAGGTCAGTCTAGCTGGTTCACCGGCATAATGTCTCAAAGTAGTTGATTGAACATTAAGCTCACTGAGTGTCAACAGACACGAATGAAATAATCAAGGAACGGATAAAGCCACCTGTGATAAACCATGTGCTGAAATTAAGAGTTGAATTTTAACTACAACACTTAAGGAAGGCATGAAGTTGAATGCAAATAGGAGTCTCACTTGAAGAAGAAGAAGAAGAAGAACTCTAAGCAAGTAGAGTTTGATTGCAAGAAGGAGTTCAAGTGAAACAATAACTCTTTGAGGATTATGCTTAAATAGCAGAGCTGCTATCCAAAGCAACCACGCACTTACAGAGAGTGAAAAGGCAATTGTGAGATTGACTTTAGCAAGTGCAGCGAAGGTGACTGAAGAAACACATTGAATAACCTGATCCTAAGTACAGAGTCTAGCTAAGGTATCTTAGTAGTGATGTATTAGGAGTTGATTCCTTGAGTTGTAATCATAGTTCAGTGTGTTATAAGTTGAAGTAGGATTATTGTCTTCAAGTTGGGTTAACTCGAAGATTTGGAAATCATAAACCTTGGGTGGTTGGTGTTGTTAGGATTTAGAGTTTATAATTTCTAGTGTACATTGAGTGGTAACCTGATTTTGTTGAGGCTCATTGTTTAGTGAAGTAGGGGTTAAATCCTATAGTGGTACAGGTCGTGGTTTTTACACCTTTGTGAGCCAGGTGGTTTTCCACGTAAAAATCATTGTCTCATTTAGTTATTGCTTTCTTACTGTTGAAACACATTAGGTAACTTGTTTCATCAATAGGTAACTAGTAGAGGTAAATAACTAAATTAATAGGTCGTGTAGATTATCAATTGGTATCAGAGTGGGTTTCTTAATTAAAGGCTAACACCTTAAAAACAAGATCCTAAAAATAAATTCTGCACCTCCAATTGGACACTCTGAAGGAAAATCCACTACTAGGCCTCCCCTCTTCAATGGATCTCATTTCATTTGGTGAAAAGTTAGAATGGAGGATTTCATTCAAGCTGAAGACTATGAACTATGGGACAGGATCACTGATGGTCCAACTATCCCTGTGAAAACTATTAAAGGAATTTCTGTGAAGAAAGTAAGAAGTGAATATACTCCTGATGACCTCATTGCTCTCAAGAAAAATGCTAAGGCAAAAAATATCTTAGTCTGTGGACTAGGTCCTGATGAGTACAATCTAGTATCTAGTTGTACTACTGCCAAATAGATCTGAGATGCCCTAGTGAATGTGCATGAAGGAACAAGCCAAGTGAGGAAGTTCAGAGTTGCCTTGTTGTTTACGGAGTATGAAACCTTCAAGATGAAGGAAAATGAGTCACTGCAAGACATGATCACTCGACTCACCACTCTTGTTAATGAATTGTTATCTATGGGAAAGGTTTTGACCACTGAAGAGCAAGTTGACAAGGTTCTAAGGATCCTACCCAAGTCAAAATGGGATGTGAAAGTCACAGCTATCAGAGAAGCAAAGGACCTCACTAATATGTCCTTGGATGAACTGGTTGGTAACTTGAAAACATATGAAATGAACATGGAAAATCCAGAAAAGGGGAAAGGATCCAAAGAAAAGTATCTAGCACTCAAAGCATCTGAAAGTGATGATTCAGATCTTGATGAAGAACAAGTTGCATTTTTGGCAAAGAACTTCAAGAAATTTTTCAAAAAGAGAAGTAGCTATGACAAGAAAGGAATAGGTAGCAAGAAGCTCTCCACTGACAAAAGCCAAGGAGGATGCTACAAGTGTGGAAAGACTGACCACATGGTCAAGGATTGCCCTCAATGGGAAATTGAATGGAAAAAGGAAAGAGTTGAAAAGGAAGAAAAGATGAACTCTAAGAAGAAAGAAAAGGAGGACTATGCCATGGTAGCTGCCTGGGGATCAGGAACTGAGGAGTCTGATGATGATGAAGTAATGAAACTGCACTCATGGCAATTGGAGACTCGGATCTGGAAGAAGAAGAAGAAGAAGAAGAGATTGACTGTGAGGTAAGTTTTCTTGAACTAAAAGATAAGTTGCATCTTTTTTCTAAAAGAAAAGTCATTGTTCTAATGAATGCACTGATTGAAGACTATATTGAACAAACTTCTGATAGGAACCAATTGTTCAGTGCTCTTGCAAGTCTAAAGTTTGAATACATAGATCTTGAGACATGCAAGATTGCCACTGACAAAGAAAATGGTATCCTAAAGGAACAGGTCAGTCAACTTGATTCAAGCAACCTAAGTCTAAAATCAGAAATTCTGAAAATTGCAATCTCTGAAAGGGGCAAAGATAAGAAGAGTAACAGCCAAGAGTTAGCTAAATCAGAACTGAAAACATGCAAAGAAAATCTTCTCTATGAAAGGGAAAAAGTGAGAAATTTGAGTATAGAAAACTCCAGGATAAAGTTTGATCTTGAAAAGGCTAATAGGTGGACTAACTCATCCAGAATAGTGAACAAATTAGGAGAAAGGACTCATAATGAAAAGGAAGGTCTAGGATTTCATAAAGAAACAGCTTCTACCAAAGACCTGTGTTTCATCTGTAGACAGATAGGGCACCCTACTACTGAGTGTCCAACTGCAGCCTGCTACACAAATAAAAACATTAAGCAGGCCAAGAGAAATAGTTTTGAATCTGTGATGAGGAACAGGTCCACTAACCTGTTGCCTCGATGGGCCAGAAGAAATTTGATTCATCCTTTTGTGCATAAGAAAGGACCCAAGCTTGTCTGGGTTCCTAAGATTAACCCTTAAAATTGTTTTGCAGGTGAAAGTGAAAGGAAGCAAAAAGCATTAGTACATGGATATCACTTTCTCAAGACACATGACAGGAGACAAAGGGAAGTTCCTTTCACTCACCTCAATCAAAGGGGGGAATGCCTCTTTTGGAGGAGGCAAAAAAGGTAGAGTTACTGGAGTTGGAAAAATTGGAAAATTCACAACAAAGGCAGTAGAAGAAGTGTACCATGTTGATGGGCTAATACATAATCTACTCAGCATATCTCAGTTATGTGACAAAGGTAATAAGGTAACTTTCACTTCTACAGGTTGCAAAGTCAAGAGGATGGATACTAAGGAGGTTGTTCTGACTGCACAAAGGTATAAAAATGTATATTAAGCTGATATATTGGGAATGCCAGGCACTAACCTAACTTGTCTTAGTGCAATTGACGGTGACCCCTTACTATGACACAAATGACTTGGAAATGCTAGTTTGAAACAGTTGAACAAACTTGCTTCAAAGGACTTAGTTATAGGCTTGCCTAAAACCAAGTTTAAGGATGAACAAGTCTGCAGTGCTTGTGTAAGGGGAAAGCAGGTAAGGACTTCTTTCAAAGCAAAAAACATGGTAAGCACCACCAAGTGTCTTGATCTAATCCACATGGATTTGTGTGGACCAATGAGAGTAAGAAGCAGAGGAGGCAAAAGGTATGTATATGTTCTTGTTGATGACTACTCCAGGTACACTTGGACATTGTTCTTAGCATCTAAAGAGGATGCCTTTGATGTCTTCACCATCTTTGTTAAGAAAATGGAAAAGAAACTAGGCTCCTCCTTGATCTCCATAAGGTCTGATCATGGAACAGAATTTGAAAATGCAAATTTTCTAGAATACTGTTCTTCTAAGGGAATTGATCACAACTTTTCTGCCGCTAGAACTCCCCAATAAAATGGAGTAGTTGAAAGAAAAAATAGGACTCTAGAAGATATGGCTAGGACAATGATGATAGCAGGCAATCTTGCAAAAATCTCTGGGCTAAAGCTATGAGTACTGCTTGCTACATCATAAACAGGTGCATGACTAGACCATTGATAGATAAGACTCCATATGAACTCCTCAAGGGAAGAAAACCAAATATCTCCCATCTCAGATCCTTTGGTTGCAAATGTTATGTGCATAATAATGGAAAAGATAATCTTGGTAAGTTTGATGCTAGGAGTGATGAGAGCATATTCTTAGGATACTTTCAACATAGCAAAGCATATAGGGTGTTGAATAAGATAACTGGATGTGTTGAAGAAAGTGTGCATCTTTTTTTGATGAATCTCTTGTTACTACTGATACTAATATACAGGTTGAAAGTGATGTTGATGACAGTCCGCAGGAACAGGTTGTACAACTAGGTCCATCTGATAAACAAATTGGTGGCACACTGACAGGGGGAACAACTACTGACACACTGACAAGGGGAACAACAAATGGCCTAGTGACAGGGGGAACCCAAGCCATGAGTCATCTGCTGGAACATCACAACGGATAGTACTGAAAAGATACAAGTACCAGGATTCTCATCCCATTGACAATGTTCTCACAGACCTGATATCTGGAATCACTATCAGAGCAGGTCTTAAAAACTTGTGTGCTTTTGAAGCATTTTTGTCAATGATTGAGCCAAAAAGGGTAAAGGAAGCACTCCTTGATGAGGACTGGATAATGGCTATGCAAGAGGAACTCAACCAATTTGAAAGAAGCAAGGTGTGGCATCTAGTTCCTCCACCCAATGACAGAACTATAATTGGCACAAAATGGGTGTACATGAATAAGCTTGATGAAGATGGAATAGTTACAAGGAACAAGGCAAGGTTGGTGGTTCAAGGATACAACCAAGAGGAAGGAATTGACTTTGATGAGACTTTTGCTCCAGTTTCCAGACTTGAAGCAATCAAGTTACTTGTTATTTTTGCTGCATTCATGGAGTTCACACTATATCAGATGGACGTGAAGAGTGTCTTTCTGAATGGGAATCTCAAGGAGGAAGTATATGTCAAGAAGCCACCTGGATTTGAGAGCACGGAATTTTCAAATCATGTGTACAAATTGGACAAGACACTATATGGACTGAAACAGTCCCCAAAGGCTTGGTATGAAAGACTGTCCAAGTTTCTTCTAGAGAATGGGCATACTAGAGGTAAAATTGATAACACCCTATTTTTTAAAAATAATGGAAAAGATATGTTGATTATACAAGTGTATGTTGATGACATTATCTTTGGATCAACTGATGCAAAACTGACTCAAGAATTTGCAAAGTTGATGAATGGTGAGTTTGAAATGAGCATGATGGGAGAACTCAACTTCTTCCTAGGACTTCAAATCAAACAAACTCCAACTGGAACCATGATTCATCAGCAGAAGTATGTGAAGGAGCTGCTCAAGAGGTTCAAGATGGAGGAAGTAAAAGAAATTGACACTCCTATTGCTACTGCCACAAAATTAGACTTGGATGAAACAGGTCCATCTGTGGATGAAAAACTGTATAGAGGTATGATTGGGTCCCTTTTGTACCTTACTGCTAGTAGACCTGATATAGTCTTTAGTGTGGGATTGTGTGCAAGATTTCAAGCAAATCCAAAAGAATTCCACATCAAAGTTGTCAAAAGAATCATTAGATATCTCAAGGGAACCACTGATTTGGGACTGTGGTATCCAAAAGGAAGCAATTTTAAACTTGTGGGGTATGCAGATGTGGATTATGCAGCTTATTTGGTAGATAGAAAAAGCACCACAGGTATGCACACTTCCTTGGATCATGTTTGATCTCCTGGTCCACTAAGAAGCAAAACTCTGTTGCACTTTCCACTATTGAGGCTAAGTATGTAGTTGATGGGTCATGTTGTGCCCAACTTATTTGGATCAAACAACAGTTGCTGGATTTTGGTATTAATATCGGTTGTGTTCTTATTTTCTATGACAATACTAGTGCCATAAACATTGCAAAAAATCTGGTCCAACATAAGAAAACTAAACATATTGACATAAGGCACCATTTTCTCTGAGACAATGTTGAAAAAGGTCTTATTTCAATTATGTTTTGTCCTACTGAGGAACAAATTGGTGACATTTTTACTAAGGCCTTGAGTAGGAAGCATTTTGAGAAAAATAGGTTAGACTTGGGGATGATTAAGATTGCATAAAACCTCCCTCAATGAACTGGCTAGAATAATCATGCATTGTGTTTAACAATTGTTAGTCTAGAAGATTTTCTATTCAGTCTTGCACATTCAGTTGTGTGTCCCAATTCTAGACTTTTGACTTTTTGTAACATAAGGTTGAATTAAACTGTGCAGGAATGAATGACTGGTCATACAAATGGGATAATATCTCTTCACTCATCAGGTTTGTTCTTCACTAATTAGGAGTCTTTACATATGCATGATGAAACACTTGAGCTCTCATGTTCCACCGTGAAAATTAATTCCTGTTCTATTTAGGACTCCTGCTCAACCGCCAAAAGCCTAAGAGTCCAATTTATTTGAAAAGGTTGCCACAGCCGTCATATCAGTCCACACGTCTCAACCTTTCTTTGTCTCTCCATTGTTGGAACACTTCGTATTCCCTGACTCTTCTCTCCTCCTTTCCTCTCTATAAAACCCCTTTCCCTCCTTCTCTTCTTCATTCTCCCCTGCCATTCAAACTCTTAAAAAGCATAAAGTGTCTACAATGGCATCTTCATCCACTCCCTCCTCTCCCGTTGAGTCTACCCCCTCCAACGATCAGACCAGGTCTGACTCACTTGCTTTTGTGGTACACCAAAACAGCTCTGAAAGCCCTCCACGGAAATTCCTCCAGCTCTGACCTTCAAAATGTCGGACTTTGCCGCTTGGAATGCTTTTGTAAATCGGTTCTCAGACCCAGATAGGCCTTCTATTCCTTTTTAAATCCCAAGTTCTTCCCTCTGTGAAGCAACCCCTCTCAAAATTGCCAGTGCTGATGGCTCACCCATCCCTGACCCCATTCCAAAAAGGGTTAGATCAAGATTGAAGAAAGCCTCAGGAGCCCCAATTTCCATTCCTGATCATGAACCCACTGTTGAGCCATCTCGATCACCTGGTTCATTCCGAACCCCACATACCAGGACCAAGAAACGCCAAGAGGAGGCCAATCTTGATGAAGCTCTGAGGGCCTCTAAAAAGAAATGCTCCTCCCCCGTGCCCTTTGCACACACCCCTTCCGATGATGACTTGCTTCTCAGCCAAGTTCATCGGTCCAAAACCAAGAAGAAAACTCTCCCTAAGCCACCAAGTGTTTGACCTCTTCGAACTCCTACTCCTTCCAAGCATCCACCAAAGAAAAAGGTCTCTCTCTGCTCCTTCCAAGAAACCCTCCAAACCCACTTCTTCCTCCGCTCCTCGATCCGTGAAATGGGTCAGTCGACCTGCTTTATCTAAGCATTCTGATTCTAACTCTACTGAGGATGAAGGAACACATACGGTCGACCCATCTGATGTGACTGACCCCAATCTACTTCACATTCTCCACTTCCAAAAGAGGTCTGTGGTACGTGGACGTGTGACTACTGGGTTTGGTGGTCCTGAAATGGGCATCTTGTTATCAAAGCTTGAGGTTTAAGGCTGGTCTTCCCTCATGCTTCAAGAAAATGAACAACGGAAGTTTGGGCGCTCCGAGGTGACAGAGTTCTATACGAATGGTATATCACTTGGGTCGATGTTCTCCACCACTGTGCGTGGTGTGTCTATGCAACTAGTGACTACAGACATCTCCAGGATACTTCAAATCCCTACTGGTGGTTGGGATCATTATGTCAAGTTCGAATGGCCACCCTGGACAACATGGCCTCCGCCTTAGCAATCACTAGAAATTTCTCTGGGAACCCTCGTCTTCTTGAGCATCGCAGAGTCCAAAAAAGGGAGATGTCCCCGTTACAGCAGCTTCATTTTTATGTGGTTCACAAAGTCCTCACTCCAAGGAAGGAACGCCGGACTGAGGTTAACTATCTTGACCTCACGCTTATGGAACTACTAGACATTGCGGTCTAGATTGACCTGCCTAGTCTAATGATCAAACACATGCACCGGGTGCTTATCAAGGATGACAAGGGACATGCCCTTCCCTATGGTTTTTGGCTGGCTCAGATTTTTGAGGACTATGGTGTTCCAGTTCAAGTCTGGACATTCCAGACCACAAAGGACGTTCTTGGTAGGGTGAACCATGTTGCTCTACCTGCTTCAATGCGGCGAACAGATACCCCTCTGCAGAAGCTCAAACATGCTCTTGCCGAAAAGACTGTTGAGATGGAGGAACTGAATGCCACTCATGCAAAAGAGAAGGATGTGCTTCAAGCACGGATTGTGGCCCTGCAGACTGAACTAGCTCAAGAAAAGACTGTGAATGCAGAGACAGTTCATCGGTTAACCCAGTTGCTTCCACCTGTTCCACCCCCTGCTCCCTCTCCATCCTCCTAGTCGTCCTTAGCTTGTTGCCTTCTCTACTTTTTTTTTGGTTCAGAGTGCTCACATGTTATTGTCTTGCATTGTACTGAGCCCTGACTTGTGGAACTGCCCTTATGAATGAATTAATGATATAGTTCCCTTTCTGTTGACTTGTCTGGTTCTTGCTATGTTTAATTCTACCTTTTGTTGCTTATATGTTCTTGTTTGATTGTCTTGGTGATAGCCCCAGCGGCCATGAATGGTTAATCATTTTTTTGACTAATTCCTTGTTGACTACTTGCCTGCTTTTCGATGATGCCAAAAGGGGAAAGATAAGGTTGTGTGCACTATTTATAACCCATTGACTAATGTGTTTCATTCAAGTGCTCATTACTCAGGTTATGATATAAAGGGAGCACTAAGGCACGAGTTTGTCATCACCAAAAAGGGGGAATTTGTTGGGATACCTAGCAGTTTTGGTGCATAACAAGTTGAATGAAACAGGTCAGTCTAGTTGGTTCACCGGCACAATGTCTCAAAGCAGTTGATTGCACAGTAAGCTCATTGAGTGTCAACAGACACGAATGAAATAATCAAGGAATGGATAAAGCTACATGTGATAAACCATGTGCTGAAATCAAGAGTTGAAGTTCGACTACAACACTTAAGGAAGGTACGAAGTTGAATGCAAATAGGAGTCTCACTTGAAGAAGAACTCTAAGCAAGTAGAGTTTGATTGCAAGAAGGAGTTCAAGTGAAACAAGAACTCTTTGAGGAGTATGCTTAAATAGCAGAGCTGCTATCCAAAGCAACCACGCACTTACAGAGAGAGAAAAGGCAATTGTGAGATTGACTTTAGCAAGTGCAGCGAAGGTGACTGAAGAAACACATTGAATAACCTGGTCCTAAGTACAGAGTCTAGCTAAGGTATCTTAGTAGTGATGTATTAGGAGTTGATTCCTTGAGTTGTAATCATAGTTCAGTGTGTTATAAGCTGAAGTAGGATTGTTGTCTTCAAGTTGGGTTAACTCGAAGATTTGGAAAACACAAACCTTGGGTGGTTGGTGTTGTTAGGATTTAGAGTTTATAATTCCTAGTGTACATCGAGTTGTAACCTGATTTTGTTGAGGCTCATTGTTTAGTGAAGTAGGGGTTAAATCCTGTAGTGGTACAGGTCGTGGTTTTTACACCTTTGTGAGCCGAGTGGTTTTCCACGTAAAAATACTGTCTCATTTAGTTACTGCTTTCTTACTGTTGAAACACGTTAGTCAACCTGTTTCATCGATATGTAACTAGTAGAGGTAAACAACTAAATTAATAGGTCGTGTAGATTATCAAAGTCTGAACAATGGACCAGAACAAGTAGATGAATTCATGGTAGCCCGAAAGATGCAGCTCACCTTAGATTCAGAAGTCGTATGTATCACAATAGAGGGTCACGCAGCAGCTGTCGAAATATGCCATGTACTCAATAAAAGAAAATCAAGTGCAGTATCAGTACACAAAAATAATAATGTACTGATAGGATCATCGATCAACCCCAAAATACAAAATATGAACAGTTAACCATAACTTAGTAAAACAAAACATCATGTATCATAAGGTCAAGTATATATAAGCAAGACTCTCAGTCATCAACTTGACTCAACCACCATATAAGATATGTTGGATCGAACATCATATGTAATAGCAACCGGGACCACCCAAGGATCCCTAGGACATCATCAATGGTGTTGAACATGTAATCCTGCTTTACTCGAAAAATCACCTGAACACTTAAACGTACCAACCCGGCCACTAATGGACCAACATGAATAATACATCACAACATATAAGTCTGGTTCACTCATGAAACCAACACACATATAAAGAATCAAACTCGTACCAGGTATGGTACCCGAGTCAACCATAATGAAACTATACCAAGCGTGGTCCCGAGCCAACCAATGAATAACCTGTACCAAGCATGGTACCCGAGTCAATCGATAATTTGTACCAAGCGTGGTATCCGAGCCAATGGAATAATCACAAACATCACAACAATCACAACCACAACGAATACATACCACACTTGTAAAAATCAACAAGCATTTTAAACAGTTCATTGCATGCAATTGACACTTAAAACATCTCTCACACTTATTCCTTTTTCTCGGAACACACATGGTGCAAGTAATACTAAAGAAACAGTTATAATGCACACATTCACTAATTTGGATTCAACAACCATCACCTACCTCAAATCAAGAATGAATGCTCTACTGGACCTAAGCTTTCCCCTTTCTTGAAACTCTAGCTTGATCGTGGTTTAAAAACAATAATACAAACGCATAATCAACCAAATGACCTATATCATCGCGGATTACAACTAAATCCCGAACTCCAAGGCCAATTTCATGATCATTCCACCCATCCAGGGTCTTCCCACCTTAAATTCACCTAATTACTACCAATTCCATGGTTATGCCAGTGAATTACGGTAAGGAGTCTTTAAATAAACAACCTAAATCAAGAAACCAAGGTTTTATGCCCTAATGTTCCTTTTTACATCAGATTTTTACAGTTAAGGCAAGTTAAACCCTCCCCAAGACGTGCAACTAGCGATTCTATGAACCAGGAATCGAAATACTAGTTAGCGGGGACACGAGACTTACCTTAACGAAGATTTCTGATGAAAAAGTGTCAGGAATCGCCCAAAATTGTCACAGCCCTCCCAAAATGTTCTTGAGAGATCATTTTGGGAAAGTTTCTGCATTTACAACGACTAATCCCGCTATAGTGGCCCAATCTCGCTATAGCGGCACCGCCATAGCGGAAGTCGCCCGCTATAGCGGAGTTGACCACCCTTGACTACCGCTATAGCGGAAATTTCTCTCCTATAGCGGTGGCGCGGTAGCAATGTGTCACCCGCTATAGCGGCTGACACGGGACAGAAACTCGAAAATCCTTTCAGTTTTGCCTATTTCACAATACACCCTCAAATCATGACGTTCCAGACCAATTCCTTTACGTTAAGTTCGATATCGGGAATTTTACTCACCCGAATTCAATTCCGAAAAGTCTTACGGACTGCTTAACGCCTTAGCTAATAGTAAAACAAGCTCAATCTATAAGTCATTTCACCCAATCCTTCCCCGGATTGTCCTAGACATCACCTCGCTCAGATTTCATCCGAGACTAGCCTAGCCCAAAATTTTTAACTCCCCAACCCAGAAGTTTTCTAACCCGATTTCTTGTACGGTTAGCTCACCCATAACGACAGGAAGGATCGTTACACAAATATATTCCTTCTTTTTAATACACAAAATTAAATTTTTAATGCGTACTTTGTTTATAATAGCTAAATGAGATCTAAATGTCAAATGTCAAATATCAGTATACATATGTAACACTACCTTACTATAACAGTTATGAAACTTGCAGACAAATATTGTCACTATAAAATGGTTTAACTATAATAATTTATCTTATTTTTCTTTTTGATCTACTTTAAAGTAATATATTATTTTTAATATTAAATAACTCTTTAATTACATCACCTCACATTACATATTTAATTTAACACCACCATATTAGAAAATCTTGCCCTATATTCATTGTCACTTCTTCTGGCAATTTAGCCAATAAATTCACCATTACCTTCACCTTTGCGTAACTTGGCCTTGTTTTATTTGATACCAAAGAGAAAATCGAATCTTTCACAAAATATGTAGGCAATAAATTAGGAAAAAATATCCAAATCATAGCCTTGGTTGTTTCTTCATCAATCTCAAGTATTAAAAAATATCGTTCCATCTGTCTTATAGCCTGTTTGGCCAAGCTTATTTTTCCCTAAAAGTGCTTATTTTTTTCCAAAAGTGCTTATTTCTTTCAAAAGTGCTTATTTTTTTTTAAATGAGTTGTTTGACCAAGCTTTTGGGAGAAAATAAGTGCTCCTGGATAGTAGCAGAAGCAGTTTTTCAGAAGCTAAAAAAAATATCTTCTACCTAAAAGCACTTTTAAAAAGTTTGGCTAAACACTAATTATTTCTCACCAAAAGTACTTTTTTGAAAAGCGCTTATGAAAAAAGCACTTACCTTTTGCACATTCCCTTTTTAAGCATGTTAGGAGTTTTTGGTGTGCAGTATAAGGTATAATAATTTCGAGATAAAATGCAAAATTATTTTATCCTACATTTAGTTAGAGGTATTATAGCTAATCCCAAAATTAATTATCCCAAAATAACTTTTTCCCGACCAGACCAAACGATCCCTTAGTGTTTAGTTAGAGGTATTATAGCTAATCTCAGGATTAATTATCCCAAAATAACTTTTTCCCGACCAAACCAAACGATCCCTTAGTGTTTACAACCTCGACTTCTTTCGTACTTTGTGCATTCCCTTTTTAATCATTACTGGTGTGTACAATCTCGACTCCTTTCGTACTTGCGATCTATCCATCAATTAAAACAGTCACTCCACCCCTCTAGAAGGTAGTAAGGTCTGCAAATATACACTTGTGTTAGAAGGTAGTAAGGTCTACAAATATACACTATGTTTTGTGTTAATCCCCGTTTGTTATCTCCTCAATAAGAGTTCAGAAAAAGAAATAATAACTTCCCAAAGCAAAAACATAGGTTGGTCTTATGTTTGGTACCTCACTACCAAACACTGAATATGAACAATGAAAAACTCATTTTCCACCCAAAAAGAATGGTACAAATTACGCATTACTCAAGGAAACAAAATTATCCGACTCCTCTACTAACTACTACATTGTTCTTGTTTAACTCACAAAATTTATAATATTTAAAATCAAAACTACGTCCAAGAGAATTTAAGGAAGACATAAGTTGGCCGTAGATCCCAGCTACAAGTTACTCATTCATCATTAAAGGTCGTCTTCTTACCTGCAATTACCACAACATAAAATGAATTAGCCGAGAAAATAATGAAATTGGAAGATTAGAAGTATTTGTTCATCCATATGAAACAACCAAAATCCTATGTTTTAAAAATTATAAAAGCACCAAAAATTTCTAGTGCAGCAGGGGGTGGCCAAAAGGCCTGAATTTTATTTCAGACAGTAAAGTTGATACAATGACATTACCAGATGGAGTGAAGCTTGGCTTGTTGGGAGTTCCTCTTCCTCTCCCTCCACCGCCAAAACGTCCACCACCACCACCACCACGGCCACCACCACCAAAGCGGCCACCACCTCCAAAACGGCCACCACCTCCACGACCACCAAATCTACCACCACTATCTCTGCCACCTCCCCTACCACCACTTCTACCACCAAAACCTCTGCCGCCTCCACCAGAACTGTCACCCCTTGGTTTTGCCTCTTGCACATTCAAGCTAAACCCTCCAACTTCTGATCCATCAAGTTCCAGAGCTTTGTTTAAAGCATCGGCATCACCATTTGCAAACTCAATATAAGCCATCCTGCAAGAGAAGGCCAAATTTACAAAGTCATCAGTACAAAACAAACCAAATGCTTCTATTGACCTACAAATTCTTGAGAGACAAAGTTGCACATGAAAATGAGAAATATTTACCCTTTAATATAGCCTTCTGGGTCTGTAGGAATTCTTGTTTTAAAGATCTTTCCACAAGATGCAAAGTGCTCCTCCAGTGAACCCCTAATCTGCAAAAGTATATGAAATTTAGACCATGTCAAGACATGGGGGGGGAGAGAATGTCGCAAGCAATGGGGAGAAACAAAAAGGTTTTCAAGACAAGGACCTGGTCTTCAGCCTCATTTTTGTCAAAGCCCCTGACAAAAATTGTTGTTCCTTCACTTCTAGCCGGCCTCTGGAATGAGTTTTCATCTCTCCTAAATAACGTACGATAACACACATTGAAATGATGACTCTCTCTACTATCAACTTAAATGGAAGCAATAATAAGGAGAGAGAGAGAGATTGCATACCCACTGCGTGGTGTATATTCTCCCCTCTCACGAGCCAGGTCCAACCTCACAGCACGGCCCAAAAGATCTTGCCCATTTAGTTCAAGTGCCTAAATGGATACAACAGATTTTAGCATTCCATTCACAGGGGATTTAAAAAACTAATCAGGTCAATGTTTGTAATGGATGGTGCTCAGCTTCTGTATACAATTACGGAAGGCATTTTAATCTTTAAAGTTCCAATTTAAGCCCATGGTCATGTGAGACTGATACATAATACATCATATTTACAACATACATAAGTAGAATTTATATTGCTTGCATCGACTGTAATTGTAGAACAGAAACTTAATTAAAGATTAAAAATTAATCTGATACCTTTCATATTATATTATTCTTTTTTGACATATTTTATGGAGTCACTTCACTTGGAAGTAAAATAACAAAGATGAGAAGAGAAGAATGCCATATTTTAATATACTATGACACTGTCAAGATCATAGAAAACCTCAACAAGCATGCATCAGACCAGCTGGTTACAGAAAGAAATAGCTACCTTTTGTGCAGCTTCAGCAGTGACAAATTCAACATGACCATAGCCCTTAAACGAACCATCCTCGTGTGTAGAAAAGCGCACTTCCTGAACTTCTCCAGCATCTTTGAAGAAATTCTCCCTGCAAAAGCCTTCTTTTATGAGACTGGGATAATACCGCACAGACAAAGCACTGGAAAAGTTCAATAATAACTCACACATCCGCCTGTTCAACTGAATAGGATAGATTTCCAACAAACAATGTTTTTGATCCCCCCGGAGTTTGAGCTTTAGGAGTAATAGGAGTTTTTTGCTGCATTTGTAACAGAGCAGTTTAAGTAAAATACCCACCAATATAATGTTCTAAAGCTAACAATCAAGAAAATAATTTTATAATTCACTTACAGCTTTAGCAGAAGCAGCATCAACCATTTCTACATCAGCACCCTGCTTGAGCAAAAAAAATCCTCCCACAGTTCAGACAAGATTTAATTTGATTAATTATAAATTTTAGATACTCCAAAATTATACTTTACACAGCGAAACACAACGGAAAACAATGCAAGCTCATCCAACTGGAAGAACTATGATGTGACAGATCATCTACTTATGCCAAAAAGAATATGTTGATCAACCCAAGGATATAAAAATATTACCTTCTTGGGAGTTTTGGATGGTTTGTCATCCTCTTCCTCTTCAGAGGACTCGTCTTCCTCAGAACTACTCTCCTTCTTTGGGGTTTTTGAGACAGCTGGAGTGCTAGAGGGCTGTGAAACACAATTGTTAGACCTTGGACTAAAATGAAATACAAGTTGGAATATCACAAATGGAACATATCGAGACCTTGCTCTTTTTCTTATGAGGCTCTTCTTCATCACTTTCCTCAGAACTATCATCCTCACTCTCATCATCAGATGAAGAAACCTGCAAAAGCAATGAACTTATAGATGTAAACCTTGGATGACAAAATACTAACTACCATCAAGACAAAAGTGCAGTATGCCAGAAAAGGAATTCAGGCAAACCTTTTTAGGGGCAGCAGCAGCTGGTCTTTTAGATGGGACCACCTTACTGGGTGGCTGCACATAAGAGTTTATTCATGTCAATAATGAAATATCAGAACGGATATAATGTCACAAGACCTATCAAATATTATGCTTTAAAGAAAACATTGAGCAAAATAGATGTTCATTTCATTGCCAGGTAAGAACTCTATGAAATACAATAAAAAAGAAATAATAAAAGTAGGAGAAGAGATTTTGCAGCTTACCTCTTCTTCGGATTCTTCATCAGAGCTGTCACTGCTAGACTCAGCCTTCTTTTTAGATACAGCAGCAGTCTTTCCCTAAAAGAGAGAATAATCAGACAACCATGCAAAGCCAGCAAAAAATCATACAACACACTCAAAATGCACATAAGATTCTGACTTAAGTGTTAATGGATTAAAGAAAATAGCAATCAAGTTGTCAAACCTTGTCAGCATCAGAATCTGAATCATCAGAGTCGTCTGAGCTGTCACTAGTCTTCTTCACAGCTTGAGGAGCTTTTTTAGGTTGAGCTACTACCTTAGAGGGTGGTTCCTGATAAAAAGACAATCAATTATGGTGTCAAAGAGCAACACTATTACAATATATACATGGCACCAATTTCATCAAATCGGTTGTCAAGGGAACATATTTGCATATATCACTTAACATAAAGCAAATGGTGTCCTTACATCATCATCTGAACTGGAATCAGTGGAATCGCTTGATTCATCTTTTTTAGATGCAGCAGCAGGGGCCTTCTTAACAACAGCATCATCCTCAGAGCTGCTGTCATCAGAATCATCACTTGACTCGTCTTTCTTAGCGCCATTAGTAGGGGGTTTCTTGGGTGCAGGTGCATCTTCCTCAGAGCTACTATCATCACTTGACTCGTCTTTCTTCTTGGCAGCAACACCATTCTTAGTTGAAGCTGAAACAACCTTCTTAGCAGGAGCCTATATACCACCCACAACACCAACAGTTAGTTATAAACTAGCTAAAATACTGTCAAAAAATATACAGAGTAGCAAGTTAAGAGGGTAATTTACTTCATCCTCGTCTGAAGAATCTGAATCGTCAGAACTGCTGGCTAATTTCCCATTTTTGGCAGGAGCCACTTTCTTAGGAGGTGCCACTGCTTTAGTAGGCTGCATAAGAATAAGACACATGGAGTCAGTTATTACAATACAATACAAATGAAAATGAAAGGAGTTAGGCGCATGTATTACCTTCTCGTCTTCAGAATCAGAGGAACTATCGTCAGAGGAACTGCTTTCTTGTTTCTTCTTCTTCTGAGTCTTTGTATCACTCTTGTTTTTCTCAACAGCTTGTGCTACAGCCACATCTTTCTTCTGCTTCTTTGCACTCACTATCTTCTCAACTTCATCCTCCGCTTCTCTCTTCCCTGTAAACATACACACAACTAGTCACACCACCAACCAAATGTATCTTCTCCTCGACCAAGAAAACAAGAACCACCAAAAACAAATCCATAGATGCTAAAAACATAAAAACAAACAGAGACGGTAGAGCAAATTTTCAAGAATCACACAAATTAAAAGTGACAAAAGTTCAAACCCACAGCAAAAAATCAAAACAAGAAGGGGCAAAAGGATCAAACCTTTCTTCATGTGTTTGGTTGGAGCAGCTACAGCAGCATCAACCTTGGTGGCAGACTTCTTGGTAGATTTACCCATTCCGAGCCTTTGATTGTGTGAATAAAAAGGAAAAAGAAAAAGGAAGGGGGAAGCAGCGGGAGGAGGAGAAGAAGACTACAAAACCCTAAGAGAGAACTTTAGGGTTTAACGAAAGAGAGAATGGTAGGAGATATTTTCTTGAGCTTGTTTTTATAGTGCAAAAGTAGACCTATTTGTGTAACGGCGACATTTTATAAGTTATAATTAGGGTTTTGCATCTCTCATATTTCTCAACAGGTTGCTACCGTGTTTTACTTGGTCTTTTTCTTTTATCATTTATTTATATATATATATATATTCTCCTTTTCTCAAAATTTAATTTCAAATTAGAATTAATTTTCTTAAGGAAACAAATAATAATAATTTAATTACGGAGTGTAGAATTATCTATTGATCAAAAAAAGTGAAATTTTCATAAATGACTACAATTTGGTCTTATTAATAATTTGTAGCTATAGTTTAGGTATTCACCATTCGTACCTTATTGATAATTTATAGCTATATTTTAGGTATTTACCATTCGTAACAAGTGTTTAAGGTGTCCCGCGATTATATTCGTTATATTCACACGCGCATTTAGATTATATCGATGAGTATAGTCCGAGTGTATATAAGGATACAAAACAAAACAAAAAAATAGAAGATTGTATTCATTCGCTCTAATTTCAGTTGTGTTCATTCGTTCTTGTACTCATTCGCTCTAATATTGCCGGTTGGGTTTGTTTATCCAACCAAGAAAGGCATCGGGCTTTTGGGCATGGTAACTAAACACTTAATTAGCGTTAGTTTTTTTTTTTACTTTGCCAACTCAGGTCTTTTATTAATATACGATATTATTTTGCCAACTCACAAGTGTAAGCGCTATAGAATAATGTTGACTGGTATGCTTTGGTGTAATCGGGGGCTGAAACCAAGGAAAGATTGTACCCGGCATCCCTTCTCATTAGGCAGCTATCTTGAGTTTATTGAACACTAACTTTCTTCTTTTTCTTTTCTAATCGTCGAAATTATCTCAATTGTACCCCCGCTGCAATTGAAGCACTCTTTGATACGTGTTATGAATTTCTCCAATTCAGTGGAGTGTGGCTTACCTTGAAGCAGATGTCAATATCAGAACTTTTGTCTTTCTTGCTCGCTCTGTTTTTATTTGGAACCCAGTTTCACCACTCTATCTCACTATGGCCATCTTGCTGGAGAAGATTACTGGACCACCTTCTCCCGTATTACTATCTTATTTTGTTGTGCTAAAAGGAACTAAAAACGTACTTTACTGCTAATCTGGTAGCAATACAACATTATTTTCTTTTTTTTTAATTACTTCGTTCTCTTTCTGTTTTGGTTTTTTTTTTTTCTTGTGATGTGTACCTCTGTCTTTAAATAAATAGAGAAGGGAGACTAGTTTAGGAATCTAATTTTTATTTTTATTCACTCATAAGGGTGTATGATAAGAAAAAATACTTTTGCTTGTTGAGAAAGAAAAGTAGCATTTACAAACAGCTTTGATTCATTAAGATGAAAACTTCACACATGAAGTGTATGTCACGTATATTTGTTAGTCTATTATTTATGAATTTTATGGGTCTCCATGTGTTTCATTCGTTCTTGTATTCATTCGTTTTAATTTCACGTGTATCCATTCGCTCTATTGTATCAATTCTTACCAGATTGTATCATTTGTATTCATACGTTCTAATCAATTATTACCACATTGTAACACTTGTATTCATTCGCTCTAATGGTTATATCAACATATACAATCTTGATGAATATAATTACAATAGATTGTATACGTTCACTTAATTTCACTTGGTGCACTAAAGGTGAAATACAAAAATACAAGAGTAAATACAAGTATGTATACAATAATACAAACAACAAAAATACATTATACAATAAAGGCAAAATACAAAAATACATGTGATTATCGAAAAATCCTCATTCAGAATACAAAAATACAATCGAAATATATAAATAAACAAAGATCTGCAAAAAGTTCTCAAAATGCAAAATCAAGATGAAAATACAGAAACGTGGAGAGTTGCCAAAAAAATCTCCTTCAAAACATACAAATAAAGGCAAAAATACAAAAAAAAAATCCAAATATGAAAAAAGTTCTCCCGTCAAAAAATTGCCCCTTTTCGGAATACAAAAATATAGATAAAAAAATAAAAATTGATTCCGCTAAATTTCAATCACAACCACCTCCGGCCACTGCCTACCCTTATGTCGCACCATCATATTACAATAAATACCCCTATCAAAATTAGTGCTATCCAAACCCTTACGTGATGCATCGTAATACCTTTCTCCGACAAGTGATAGCTATATTTGTTGCTTTTATAATTATCACTAAAATATTTTTTTTTGTCATTTGACTTGTCATTCTTTCCCACATCTCGAAATTTCAAGTCGATTGATTATTTTCAAGTTGAGTCTGCCGAATCTCCCTATCATTATTAACTGGATCTCCATTTTACTGCTTGAAATCCCAACAAGAAGATTACTCAATTTTCGATCAAAACTTTTCATTTCTGATTAAATCTGATCGGCGAATTAGTTGCCAACAACTTGCATTAACTCTTAAGGGAGGAGAGGTCGGAAAACATGGGTTAGAGATTGCCAGAGAGGAGAGAGAGAGAGAGACCTGATGGCCAAAAACTTTAAGAAGAAATGATATGCTATAAAATATAAAGCTTAATCACGAATTATAATTTTTTGAAAGTGTAGCTATGAATAGTAAATACAGTGTATAAGTGAGCTATACCATGAAATTTTATTTTATTTTTAAAAGTATAGAATTACCACTACCTAAGATAGAGCACATGCTGAGCACGGGTCCAACATGATTGTTGAGCTCGTATAGCCCAAAAATATTCTTACATGGTGTGATATTATCCTTTTTGGACGAAGTCCGCACGATTTTTTCAAGAGGTCTCACACTATTAAGATATCATACATCTTATATGTAGTAGCTTCCTAATCCTTTCAGCTACCATATGTGAGATTTTTATTTGCACACCCAACAATCCTCCCCTCAAACTAAGTTTCACGTGGCCCATCATCATGACCACGATCATCGAGAGTTATTTTGTGTCACCCATATTATTTGAGTATTTTTATGACAACCGAAGCATGCAACTAGCTTTTTCTCTCGTGTGTGCATCTCCAAACTTGTAAGGGTAAAGCAAATCTAATTCTGCACCAACCACACCACTCTGTCACAACACCATACTCATCTAACTAAACCTGGGCTATGACACCAATTGTTGGGCTTAACTTGCCCCAACATACTCTTACATGGTGTGATGTTGTCCGATTTGGACCAAGCTCGCATGATTTTTTCTAAAAAGCTTCATATGGACCTTTCCAATCCTTTAAGTTACCAATGTAGGACTTTTGTATGCACACCCAACAATGATGACTATAGTTCTTTTTAGAGGGAAGTACATAAGTAGTCATTCAAGCGAACTACTAATAATCAAATGACCACATAAAATCAAAATACATATTATGGCTAAAACAACGTTTGTGAAATAAAGTTGTTATATAAAAAATAGATTTTAAAGCCTCATATTTTTTTAACTTAAAAATTATTAAAGAATCACTTTGACAATTCTTAACCTATTTTTCATGTGTAGACGTTAAAATAGCTTACAAAGAGAAATAAAATGACAAAGTACAAACATGTCAATTTTAGTACTAAAGTAATTAAATTTAATATGATATTATAAATAAAATATGATATTAATATGCTATGATTGATTCTTATTACTATTGACCATATATCGTGTAGGTACTGATGCTAGTTTAATAACCTTTTTTTTTTAAAATAATAACTTAATTATGGAGTATAGAATTACCACTAGGCAAGATGGAGCCTGTGCTGAGTACGGGTACAATATGGTGACTATACTTCTTTCAGGGGGCAAGTAAATCAAATGGCCACATAAAATTAAAATACATATTGTAGCTAAAATAACGTCTGTAAAAGAAAGTTGTTATATAAAAAATAGATTTTAAAGCCTCCTTTTTTAAACTTAAAAAATTATTAAAGAATCATTTTAGCAATTTTTAATTTATTTTTCATGTGTAGACGTTAAAATAATCTTATAAAGAGAAATAAAATGACAAAGAACAAAAATGACAGTTTTAGTATTGAAGTAATTAAATTAAGTATGACATTATAAATAAAATATGGTATTAATATGTCATGATTAATTCTTTTTAATATTGATCATATATCGCGCATGTACTAATACTAGTTTAATTTAAAAAATTAATTTTTTAAAAGAAAAAAATAATAACTTAATTATGGAGTATAAAATTATCACTGGCTAAGATGAAACCCGTGTTGAGTACGGATCCAACATGGTGACTATACTCCTTTTAGGGGGCAAGTACATAAGTAGTCCTTCAGGTGAAATATTGATAATTGAAATGCCACATAAAATTAAAAATATGTATTGTAGTCAATGTGTATATATATATTGTTGACACCCAATTTTGACCTCCATATACCTCTCTAGGGCTGTTATTATACTAGTTATTGTTATTTTTAAGCTTAATTTTTCTCGCGTATTGCTTTTATCTACTAAATAAATCACGTGTCTTATCGTTGTTTTAACACTTTTTAATTCGTATACAATTTATAAATATGCAATTTATTTCTTATTATTACTATTTTATCGTAAATTTCGTATAATATTACATTGTATTATTATTTTACCTATTAAATTGTATATATATAGCATTTTATTTATTAAATAGCAGCTCAAATTCAATTCTCTTCTCAATTTATTTAAATTTTAGCCTCTTTTTAACCAATTTCTTTCAATTCTAGCCTAAATTGAGTCAATGTGGCTCAATCCCAAATCCAATTTGAATTGATCCAAATCCGGATGCCCATTGACCCGCCCCAAAACCGATCCGCATCAGATTCAATTCAGTCGTTGATCTGATATGATCAACAGCCGAGATTAACTCCCACTATTCTTTCCTTTTAACTAAAACCTACCCCCAAACCCTAACCTTCATTTTCCACTTCCCCACCAACCGCCCCAAAACTCTCTCCATACTCTTCTCCCTCTTCTCTTCCATTTCCACCGCCGTCGGCCCTCCTCGACCGGTGAACAAACCCCAAACGACGCCACCACTCTCCTCCCACCACCTCAAACCACCACCAAAACCCCACAGCCACCTCAAACCCCTCCTCATGGACCACCACCGCTCCACCATCGCTGGTGAAGCAGTCAACAGCAACCGCCGTCGGCAAAACCCCGAGCAACCCTCATCGCAAATATCCTCCTTTCCCCCCTATCGATGAGCGGCGGCTCATTGTCGCCGCCTCATTTCTCCGATAAAAACTCCCATAAACAGCCACCCAAACTCAGCCCAAAGAACCCCAAAATCGTCATCACCACCAAACGGGCCCTATTTGTTCTCTCCATCTCCCCGTTAAAACCCCAAAGGTCATGTTTTCTCCGGCAAACATTAGATGAGATCGATGAAAGAAGTACCACGCACGGCTCGACATTGACTCTCACGGTCAAGTGCTTGTCAACCAAAAGGGTTTTCAAAATCCTTGTTCATTGTGGTTTTCTGTCAAAGAATGGGATGGCAATGGATTATTGCAAACTCGTTCTGGTTTGGTCTCATTCATGATTCAGTTTCATCTTCTTCTTTTTTTGCTGGTACCTGATTTTTAGATATGAAATTAGTAAATTTTGGCTGTGAATTTGTGTTTGAATCTTATGATTTTGTGCTAATTACTCATTGTAGAAAACCTCAATTTTACAAACTATTATCTTTAGCCTGATTCTGGGAACCTAATTCTTGGTTGCTCTATTGTGTATACGATTTCTAAAAATGCTTTTGGTTGCTGTTTCATACTTGTGTACTAGTGTGTGTTAATTTTGATCTGTCTGACCCTTCTTTGAGTTCGAATTTTGGTTAACAACTTTGAGGCTTGACCCTTTTTGGTGATTTGACCCTTATTCGAACAATTCCAGCATATTTCTGCTCCTTTAATTGATTCGGTTATCTTGTTTGGACTAGGATAACTTAGTACTCAATTAAGTATGGCAACTACTGGTATGTTTGCTCCCTAATTAATTCAATTACTTGATTTTGGGGAAAGATATTGGTATTAACAACTTAGTTATTTGTTTAGTTATGGTAAAGTCAAATTTATTTTGTATTTTAATTGCTCTGTGTGTTAATTAAGGAAAGATTCCCTTTGCTTGATTTTCTTTATCCTTGTATAGCTTTATTCACTCTCTTCTTTATGGTAAATTAGTGACTAATTGATTCTGTTATTGTAATTAAAATAAGAATCCTCTTAATTCCCTCTTAAAAAAAATATTTTCTTCCTTAATCCAAGTCCTATTTTTCACTATAAAAACATTCTTTTTCATTCATCTCTCAGACTTTAGACATTACTACTCTCATATTTTAAAGAACTTCTCATCTTGGCTAACAAGTTGAACGATTGCTAAGTGTTGGACTTTGAAATATTTCTTACTGCTTGCGGCCAACTGGTTAGTTTCTATTGATGCATACTTTATTTCATACGCGTGATTACTTGTGATTTAGAACATGTATTTTAGTTTGCCTACGTTTATCTATGTTTGCTCTATGTATATCTTTTGATGCATACTTGAAATCTGCTTCTTGTTGGCTTGATATGTTCTTAGTCATAGGCTTCTATTAGTTACAAAAGAGATTAGTTAATTCTTGCTTACTGTTGGTTGGTTCATGTGATTACCTTTGCTTTTAGCTTGGTTTGTCTTCATGTTGTTTTGAGGAATACGGAGGTCCTAAGGTATCCCTATTCCTTGACATAAGCACTGCCTAGGATCCTTGAGATCCTCAGGAACTCTGACATGTCAAGGGGTTGCGTTACGGGTGGTACTAGGACCCTCTGAATCCTGTGTTCTACGTATTTGACAGGTTGGTGAAGAGTCTTCCGGGATCGGGATTTATGGAGTATTGACACAGCCCTGTACTTTAGCTTTAAATTTTATTTCTCATTCATTTGTTGGTTTTGTAATATTTATTGTATAAACTCCGACGATATAATGAAATAATTTAGGAGACTGCTATGGAGGAGGGGCAAACTACATGCTACTTGTTCTATTCCTTTGAATTTTTTTTAGAAAGCATGACTATAGGATTTAAACAAATTTCTAATACATTGAATTAATTAGTCACTATGTTTGTAGGATAAAATAACCTCACTGTTTGTTTGCATACAATAATACTTAGATATCATGTTTATAGGACTTGTTAATTTTCAGTGTATTCAATATGACAATTTTAGAAGTCATGCCTATATGTTTAAATCCGTTGCACTGCCTAATTAGAAGTCATGCATATATATTTAAATCATTTTCACTGCCTTGATTAGAAATTATGTCTATAAGTTGAAATCTGTTCTAGCATGCTTATAATTTTAATAACGTTTCAGCATTAAAACAGCTAGATGCCACGCCTATAGGACTAAAATCAGTTAAATTGATCAGTCATCAGACCCGTTAGAACTAAATCTGTTTTAGCTTTCTAAATTAGAAACCTTGTCCATAGGTTTTTAATTCTTCTCAGCTTTTAATATCAAGACCATGCCTATAAGTCAATCTGTTTCAGCATTCTAATTTGTTAAAACCAGTTTCAGCATGTTAAAATCAGTTTTAGTAAATTAAAACAAACAGCTACGTCATTTACAGATTTTGATTTATTTTTAGCATGCAAAAAAAATTAGAAATTTTGTTCATGGGACTTGATAGTAAATTTTCTAAGTGTATATCACTAGATAACTTGCTCATAGGTTAATTAGTAAATATTTCTGCACGTTTTCATCACTAGAAATCATGCCTATAGGTTTAATTATATGAAAGTGTTAATGTTTGAAACATGTTTTAATCACTTTAGTCCTCCTTTAAAAATTAAGAGGCTTCTGTGAAACCATTACGTGCTACTTTACTTAAAGTCCATATATATTTTGTTTGACGTTAATCCCGATTTAATTAAATAACCATAGGATTTTATTTGTCTAGATCCATATCCAAAATAGAAAGTCTAATGTTTCTTGGACATTAAGTTGGGACGGGTAGGCATTATAAGACGTATTAGTCTTTAATATTTCTTTAGTGCGCTCTTAGGTTAATAATAACCTTAATAATTAACCTAGGCGGGTAGTCGGAGATGATAGTCTGTGCTCGCTGATTAATACGAGCAATCCTTTAGTGGATTGCGAAGTACTAATTTATGTTGCACGGGGTGATCCTTTAGGCTAAAAAACCTCTCCTCCCCCAACTTGCTTTCCTCCTACGTAGGTAGTGATCTACATGATACATATATGCTCGATCGTCATTGCACTTTGACTAAGAGGTCTTTTAAGACTTCGCACGAGGTTGAGCGATTACTCCCGAACGTATAAGTTTGATAGTTTTATTTAATTATCTTATGCTTGGGGTAGTAAATAAATCACTTAGTAATTAGGTCTTTTTTTCCTATATCATTGTGTCACTTCTGTCTTCTCGCTTATCTATTTATTTGCGTTAATTGTAATTTATGCATAATTTTCCCACTTAGATCTATTAGTAATTAAATTGGTTTAAATACTTGTATTAAATAAAGTTTTACTTGTTTAATCACATAGTCGTTTTAGCTTAATAATTAATTGACCTATTATTTATCACCTCTTCCCACATAAATAACGAATCCGGCAGGGACCCATATTTGTGGACCTCGAAAGGTGCTTAACATCTTCCTTTCGAGGTAACTTGAACCCTTACCCGATTCTCTGGTTGCGTAGACCTTAATTAATTTAATCGTAGTTAGTTAGTATGGTGCCCTAACGCGCCTTTAATTCGTTAGGTGGCGACTTTTCACTTCTCTTTTTAATCCTAAAGAGAGTTGTCACGTCGATGGCCCATTTTTTGCGAGAAAAATAGGGCGCGACATATATATTCTAATTTAAATTGGATATCCTCGAACTTACTGGGTGTTACAACAGAATTCTCAAATTTAAGTTTGTAAGACTTTGATATGAGACAAAAGATAACTTAAACACATGAAATATTATATCATTTTCCCTTTAGGAACATTTATCCTTGAATGTGAAATAAAGTGCACGAGTAAAGCTAGGAACTTTTTAAATTTTTGACAAAATCCCCCTATACACCGTTCTATATCATACCTGCCAAACCGTGCAGAAACATGTCACATGCCACGCAAGGCTGCTGCAACTAACAACAACTCAACGGTCCTCACAAGAACATTGACAACACAGACTCATAACAGGAACTGAAACTTACCTTAGCGCAAATAACTTTATCCTTGAAAATGCTATAATGCCTTGAATCAGAATCGACCCTTTCACAAGATCTGCTAAGGTATGACAATTGTGAATCTTTACCGCACGACTTTAATAATTTAACTCTTAGGACTCAACTCTACAATACGATCTGGAAGATAAAAGAATGGTAATTAATCCTAAATGCCCCGTAGCCTCCAGATTATAAGTGTGGTGTACAATATACTCATAAGCAAGAATTTACTAGAACCGTTTTGTAGACTCTCAATGATATGACCATGCTTTGATACTAAGTTTGTCATGCCCCAAATTTGAGGAAGCGCGTCTGGCACTTGGTGCCTCACTTGATCGAGTGAATCAACTGGAACAAAACTGAACAACACATACGGGGCAATACGATCAAGAAAAACTAAGAGAAACACAACAGAGAAAGTCAAAATATAACAAATATACAATACATGCTTTGCCTCCCAATTACACATACAAATGTACGTGATTGCAAGTAATATAGTAATTGTAAATACAATCGAATTTATCAATCCCTCATTGACTTAATGACTGACAAGCTAATAATCTACTGGTATGATTGTGAGATCAAGTGTTACCTGATTCAAAAGTTGGTTATTGTTTAGGCCTTTTATTCTATTAATGTAATAAAAGTAAATACGAGATAATAATTTAGGATTTATTCACAGAGTTATTAAGTTTAGGGTTATGACACTTGCGTAATTTCATCTTACTTTATATATATTGTTTAAGCTTGATTAAGATATCTACCAAATTGCTGAATTACAGGGGTAACATTATGGTCATAGGCTCTCGCTCTTCTAACTATCTACCCAAATTAGCATTCTAACTACATTGTTGAGCGGAGATAGTTGAACTAATTTGAATATACTGTGCTATCTTCTTGTATATGACCCAAATAAAGCGATCTAAGTACGTCTCCATACTAACACCAAATTCGTTCGTAGATGCATCCTACTTTCCTTAACCCATGTTCTATTTCTAGTCTCCGTCTCTCGAGTTCCCCTAGAAATTATTTATTTATCTTATTGGTTGCGAAGTAATAGAATAGTAAGTACAAGATTAAAAGAATAAAATATAATGGTAGATTCCGCAAAAATAAGCTATATATAAACTATTATGTTCATACTATGACCACAACCCTAGATGGAGGGTTTTTAGTCACTCCTAATTCAATTACAAAGCAAGAATTGATGTATTAACGATATATAATGCTAAGTAAAGAGTGTAAGAAGAAACCCTATAAAAGTTAAGACTTTGGTCATGCTCCGTGCTTCTAAAAACTTCATGCTCCTCTAAGAATAACCTAAATGGGGTATTTATGGTATTTAAAAATAACTAAAAAAACCCTCAAAGTCGGACTGAGAAAAGAGAAAAATGGGTCTCATCCCGAATTTACTCCCTCTCCCTCTTTGTTTATTTTGTGAGATATATTCATTTGTGAACTTGTAAAATTGTTAGTAACACTTTATACTATTTTATTCATCTTAACATAGATGAATCCCTCAAAAGTAGTGTGTAAAATCGTAGTCGTCTAAAATGATTGATATGGTCTAATCATAATTTTATTCCATTAAAAGTAATTTTTAAGTGTTAAGGCTGAATTAATTTTGGACATTATTTGACTTTAAGTTAATGTTGAACTTTCAAACTAAGATATTTTTCAAAAAATGAATGTGCTTCAGCTAATTTTAAGGGCAGTGAGCAATTTTTTCAAAGAAGGAACTAAAGCCCAAAAGGTATTTGAGACCTAAACCAATGTTATAAGTTCCTCTTTTGATAAGGTTGGTTTAAATAGTTCAAAACTTTTTTCATATCTTTTCTTGAATTCTTCCCAAATACTTTTTTTGATTTTTTTTCAATTTGGCCCAAAGTCTTGAGGCTTGGTAAATGACTTAAAGAAAAACTCATATCTTCGTAAGTTGTTAAGTAAGATCATCAATCCGTGAGTTAGGTTTAGATTAGCATACTTAGTTCAAAGATTAATTTTATTTGAATACCAACATATATTAGAGCAATTAAAAAATGGTCACTTTTTTCTTGCATAATTAGCCAAAATTATAAAATTAATTCACAAGTTCAATTAATAAAGTAATTTAAGTGCTAAATTATTGATTTTCAAGTAAAACTACTTCTAAACTCGTATTTTAGAAACAAGTCTTATATTTGTTATCCATAAAATGCTCAAATTCGTTGGTCAATCGCATTTGTGAATTTTTCGAGATGCCTAACACCTTCTTCGAGAAATCACCACAATTCAAGTGTCATGTGTATAAGAATAATCTACTAACAAGAAGTGTCAAAAGTTGTCTCAGAAATACTAAAGATAGAAAATGAGGATAGAAGAAACTGAGTCAAGTCTCTGAATGCAAAGAGCTCACTGCAACTTCAAATCAAATACTCCTCGCGAGATTAGGGTGACGCTGAAGACTGGTACTGAAATTTTCATCAGAAATATGCAAAAATAGTAGGGTGAGTACAACCATTAATACTTAGTACACATCATAGGCTGATTAAGCTTAAGTAATTACACAAACTGATCCCAATAACCCCCAAAGTCAAGAACACAGGCCCGAAGCATGTCCTCCAAGACCTGAATAGTCCTCTTGAACTGGCCATCTGTCTGAGGGTGGAATGTAGTACTAAACTGAACCTCTGTACCGAAATCTCACTGAATATCCCTCCAGAACTGAGATGTGAACTGAGTGCCGCGGTATGAAATGATAGAAGTTGGGACCCCGTGCAACCAAACAATCTCACAAAGGTAAATCTGAGCTAACCTCTCTGCACTGTAAGTAGTCTGAACCGGCAAGAAGTGCACTGACTTAGTTAGCCGATCCACAATAACCCAAATAAAGTCAAAACCCCTAGAAGTACGAGGTAATCCAACAACAAGTCCATAGTGATCCCTTCCCACTTCCACTCAGGAATGGGAAGTCCCTACATCAATCCATCAGGTCTCATGTGCTCGAACTTCTCCTGCTGACAGTTCAAGCACCAAGATACAAACTCCACCACATCCCGCTTCATACCATTCCACTAGTAAAGTTGTCTTAAATCTCTGTACATCTTGATTGCGCCAGGATGGATGGAATATCTAGAACAATGAGCCTCTCGAAGAATCAACTGAATCAGATCCCCAACTCTCAGAACACAAAGACGACTTTCAAACCTCAGAACCCCATCTAAATCTAGAGTAGCTCGGCTGGCCTCACCCCGAATGACCTGATCACAAAGGTCACACAATCGCTGATCCTCAAACTGATGGCTCTGAATCTGATCCACCAAGGTAGAACAAACCTCAATACTGGCGATAACTCTACTAGGATCCTACAAGTCAAGCCTAACCAAATGGTTAGCTAAAGACTGGATGTCCAAGGCCAACGGTCGCTCCGAAACTGAAAGTGAAGCTAGGCTACCCATACTCACTACCTTCCGACTCAAGGCGTCCGCTACCATATTTGATGTCACACCCCAAACTAAGGGAGACGCACTGGCACTCGATACCTTATTCGACCGAGTTAGCCACTAAAACACACTAGCTGACTAAACTGTGTGCCTAAAAAGTCAGGCAACATAACATCTGAAATACCAAGCCTGAAACTTTAAGGTCATAACCTGAATGACAACAAGTCATATAGACAAAGGTAGACAAGCCAAAAATAATAAAGTACTGGTTGGCCAACGAGGCCGCAATTGAAGACACACATACATACATATACATACATGCCAAACCTATGGGGTAGGAGACTGAAAGCTGCAAAAAGAAACCTAGAATACCATGTCCACAATAGCCTCTAAGAGTGTCATAAGCACTGGTCGGGACAAGGCCCTGACTATACCCAAACTGTACAACAAAAGTAAACACCCTCTGATATCCCTAGGAAGAGGTGGAGCTTACCAACTCACAGCTGAACCCCGAATCCTAGCGGAGGGGTCGATTAGAATCCCTACTTGGACCTGCACGCATGAAACAAAAATGCAGCGTCCCAAGGCAACGGGACGCAGTACGAATAAAAATATACTGGTATGTAAGGTAGAGAGTAGAATCATAAATAACTGTTGTAAAAAAGGTAATAGAGATACCACTTGAAATTGAACCTCTGATAGCCTCCATGGCGACATCTGACCTTATATAAATTAAATATGCATGGTATGCTTGCATAATCGTATGTCGTGAATACATATATATAGATGAAAATGCATGTCATACCCAACCAAATGCTAGCAATGGTGGTGTCTTTCGGTAACTAACTAGCATCATATTTGTCAACTCGTGGCCATATGTATCTCATACGTATAAATATAAGCAATAGACCCCATACCTACCGATTATAGCTTGAGAGTTGGATGCATATCATGTCATGTCATGGATGCATAATACACGTATGTCATTATAATTATGTTGCCAATCTTGGACCGTTGGTACTCTTATTCTCATAATCTCGTAATTACTTTCATATAACATGTAAATGCCTCGTAGAACCTTATGTGCTATTAGAACAGATTTGAACACCTAACTCGACTTTAGAAAGGTACTTAAACCTGAGGATGTTCATAAAGAGCTTAAAGTGTTTCACTTAGTTTCCATATATGTTTCCCTAATAGTTTGTAAAAGAAGGTATTTCAAAAACCAAGTCCTTTAGTAGTTTAAATATACGAGTTATATTTGAGAGTTTTGAAAATCAACGTATTATTTTAAAGTTTTTCAAAAATCATTTTAGCGAGGAAGGAGGGCTGATTGCGAATTCTTAATGTTCCTTTGTAATCATTTTAAGTCACAACACCAAAGAAGAATAAGAACTTCTACATATAGTTAAGAAAGCCGACAAAATGACATATAAATGCCTAATATTCTATATAATCGAACGAGTGAAATATTACCTTAATAATACTATGAAAATACATCAGTTGCGATGCCAATGCCTTTCACAAAAGGTCTTTCTAGCAGTAGAATAGTAAATCGCATTTGACGATTTAGGAATTTTCAAAAATTCGTGCTCAAAGAAAGGATAACGCTTAGCCTTAATATACCTTTCCATCGAACATCTGAATGCCCTAGTTCCTTCACGGAAGTTGTTCCTTATGTCCTAAGCTTTGCAAAAACTATATATACGCAACTTATACACACCTAAAAATAGTTCATAATTAAGCTTAAATTGGTAGATTTGCCATAGGATTACAACTTGACAAAACGTCCGTAGAAATTCGTAAAAATGATCATAAAAGAGCCCCCAGATGATTACCTTAGCAATCCAAGTGTAAAGCTTGAATAACCACCAAGAAATACGAAGTCCTATCTGCTGAAACCAACTCCAATGCTTATCGAAGGGGAAAATGGTTGCCACGCGTAGAGATCACGTTTCTAGGCACGGAGGAAAACTTTAGCGATAGAAATCACCAAAAATGCACCTTGATCACTTAAGAAATATATTGTAACCCTCTTCTATGTTTTTCCATGTTCCAGAACTGTTTTTAGAATGTTTTCATGACTTAAAATGTCAATAGGCATATATATTCTAATCTTGACCCGACCCGGTTCACGACCCAGTTTCAGCACAGACAGTCCGTGGTAAAATAGTCATAACTTTTTACTCCAAGATCGGTTTAATGTTAGGTTTTATGTGTTGGAAACTAGACTCGTAGACTTCGATTTGGTAGGTCGAAGGCCCTCTAACTCTTCATATATTGGGAGAAAAGCTCCAAGATATTTAACCCAAAGTTTAGAAACTTACGATAACTTTTGCCAACTTTTATTTCGCAACTTGCTTGACTTCAATACTTAACATACGACATTGAGCGATTATAATACCTCATAACACATCTTTCTTATCATATTATATACTGTTAGTCTTATCCCGAAGCTACGGGTTAATTTAAACTTTCCGAATGAGCGAGGTGGTACACGAGGTATTTCTTTAACTCAAACTTTTGTTTAAGGGCTCTTCTTGACCTAAGACTTAGTTTAATTCTTTGATATTACCACCTATTTTCAACCTTATTCTCCTGACATGCTACACCAAGTCATATACACCTCATACACTCATGCCACGCTACGTATATTATATAAAAAAATTACGGGGTCTCACATTCTCCCCCTAAAGAACATTCATCCGCGAATGGATCAAAAATGTTCCTTGGTTGCATTTCTTTTCCGCTAATATGTCATTTGCGAGGCTATATTTGTTACATTTGCAAATCTTAAATCCAATTCTGAAAATTTCAACTACTAGATTTCGTATAGCTATCTCGCGACAAGACATATAAATTGCCCTTTCAAGTTAATTAAAATCCAAGTATGTTGCTGCAAAGGAATAATTATCAATTATTGAAATGCGACTCACCTTAAGTCGTAAATAGCTGGGGGTACATCTTCCTCATTTCCTCCTCAACTTGCCAAGTCATTTCCTCGACGTTGTTATTCTGCCATAACACTTTCACGGATCCACTTCTTTTGTACGAAGCTTTCATACCTGTTTGTCTAAAATAGCTACTGGTACCTCAGCATAAGATAAGTCTTCAGCAACGCGAATAACCTCAACAAGTGTAATACACGAAGGATCTCTAACGCACTTTCGCAACATAGATACATGAAACACAAGATGGACGATTTCTAATTCCGAAGGCAAATCAAGCTCGTACGCTACCCTGCCGATTCTTTGAATAATCTTATATGGACCGACATACCTGGGACTAAGCTTCCATTTCTTGTCAAATCGCATAATGCCCTTCATTGGTGATACTTTCAGGAAAACCCAATCTTCTACATCAAACTCTAAGTCTCGCTATCGAATATATACATAAGACTTCTGTCGACTCTGTGCTATCTGCAATTGATCTCTAATAAGCTTTACTTTCTCTATCGCCTGCTGAACTAGATCAGGACCTAACAACTCTGCCTCCCCGATCTCAAACCAACCAATTGGTGACCTGCACTTTCATCCATATAGTGCTTTATAAGGAGCAATCTGAATACTAGCTTGAAAGCTGTTATTATAAGCAAACTCAATAAGGGGTAGATGATCATCCCAGCTTCCTTTAAAATCTAACACGCAGGCACGTAGCATATCCTCGAGAGTTTGAATAGTATGCTCAGCCTGTCCGTCGATATGTGGATGAAAAATGGTGCTAAGATTTACCTGAGTGACTAAACCCTTCTGAAAGGATCTCCAGAAGTGTGCCTTAAACTAAGCCTCTCTGTCAGAGATAATAGATAATGGGACTTCGTGAAGGTGCACAATCTCCCGAATGTAAAGCCTGGCATAATCATCAACTGAATATGTCATCCTAACTGGTAGGAAATGAGCAGATTTTGTCAGCCTATCAATAACTAACCAAATAGAATCATACCTCCGTGGTGTCCGAGGAAAACCATTGATGAAGTCCATATTTATCATGTCCCATTTACATAACGGAAGCTTGATATATTGAGTTAGGCTTCCAGTCCTCTGATGTTCTACTTTAACTTGCTAGCAGATAGGACATTGGGCTACCATCTTGGCGATATCCCTTTTCATGCCATTCCACCAATAGATCTGTCGAAGGTCCTGGTACAACTTTGTTGCTGCACGGTGAGCTACATATCTAGAATAATGGGCCTCCGAAAGAATCTTAGCACATAACTCTCCTACTGTCAGTACACATAAACGACCCTAGTATCTAAGGACTTCATCTCCAGTCAGCTCAAATAAAGGTTGTTGCTGTTGTGGAATCCCTTCCCTCAGTTTCATTATCTCAGGATTCTCATGTTGTCTCTCTTTCACTTCAGTGACAAAGAAAGCATCAACCATATTTTAAATGATAATGCCTCCACCCTCTGCGTCTAATAACCACACCTGTAAACTAGCTAACTGGCATAGATCTTTGGTCATTTTGACCTTATTAACTTCAACGTGGCTTAGACTGCCCATGGACTTCCGACTAAGCGCATCAGCAATAACATTAGCTTTGACGAGATGATATAAATGTCAACATCATAGTCCTTTAGCAATTCTAGCCATCTCCTCTGTCGTAGGTTCAACTCCCTCTGCTTAAATAAATATTGAAGGCTTTGGTGTTCGGTGAAAACATTAATATGAACCCTGTATAAATAATGTCACCAAATCTTCAGGGCAAAGACAACTGCAGCCAACTCAAGATCATAAGTAGAATAGTTTTTGTAACACCCCGGGATATGAACCAACTACTGGACTGTACTCAGTAGAAAAATTCAGAAAAAATTCAAGTTTCCAAGAACCACGGTTGATATCACAGACCGTAGTTTGGAAGCACGATCTGTCATCTCAACCGTAATTCCCATTTCTAGTAGACCCCCAGTTCATGTTCCAGGAACCAAAAGTCAGACCACGGGCCATAGTCAGGACCACGGACCATCATGTGACTCGTGGACTCAAAGATCAAAGAAGTACCAATTTCCTTCCTCAAAACCACAGATGGGATCACATACCATAGTTTAGAACTACGGTCCGTCCTGCACTCATGATTCCCCCTTAATCAGAGGACCATCAGTTTAGGGCCTAGCAACCATGAGTTATACGATGAACCATCATTCAGAACATCAGAGTCCCCTTAGTCCTTGTCCCAGAAACCACGAGTCACACTATGGACCGTACTTCAGAACCACGACCATCCTTTGACTCATGAAAATCCTCAGACCAGAGGGCCCTCAGCTAAAAGTCCTAGGAACCACGAGTCACACGATGAATCGTCATTCAGAACAACGGTCCATCCTATGGAGTCTTGGTTTTCTCAGATACGAGAACCCCCAAGACTCATAGACATGACCATGATTCAGTTGACGGTCCATCGTCCAGGTCTACAGTCCATCAACCGAGTCGTGGTACCTGAGTCGCAATTTTCAGCAGCTTTCTTTTAAAATTCTCTGGGGTATTTTGGACTTTTCCTATCTCTTTTAAGGCCTAAGCTACGATGTTTTGCCTAGTCTAAGCCTAGTAAATTAGTCAAAAACTACCTAAATCACCTATTCTCCTAAAATCATCAAACACTTAGAAAGAAAAGGAGAAAAGAGGCGACAGTTTCTCTCAAGAACAAGCAGAAGGTTTCTTCAAGCTCAGCCCAAAAAATCCAAGGATTTCTCCATAGATTCTCCTCTAGGTATGTGGGATTTCATCATTGGGTTCCTTCCACCTATTGAGTCCCTAGATTCAGTTCAGTTTTTCAGTTCTTCATGAGTTATTCAGACCTAGGGTTCCTAAATATTAGGGATTCATTGCAATTCAGATGCTATAACTTATGTGATATTAATTATATGTTTCTTGGAGAATTAGCATAGTCACATGTACAGGATTTAGAAACCCTGGCTTGTGTTAATTCCAGTACTCATAAATTATACTTGCTAGGCAGATAATTCAGACAATCATGCTTCAGAATTAGAATACCATCAGTTTCAATATATGTATGTTGCATTCTCTGATGATTATCAGTATTTGAGCTATCCAGTATTTCAGCTTGCATATCATTTCTTACATTTATTCATTCAGTTAGGAGTAGACTTAGTACTACGCGGATGAAGGGATGAAGGCTTGGCTATCAGATTAGGCTGAGACCTTTAGTAGCAGTCCCCAAGTCCCAGAACTACGGCACCACTGTAGGTATGAAAGGGGTCAACTATCAGATTAGGCTGGTCACCTTTGTCCCTTGTGGACATCAGTTTAGTGGATTCATGTCAGAATTATTTGTACCTTTGGCAAGGTATGAACACCCTTCCATCCAGGGTTACAGGTTAGCCCCATAGTTAGCTCAACTTGGGGTATGTCGATTAATAGTATCTCCCACAGTTAGACTCATATTGCATTGACCTTGTATTCAGTTATTTAGTTCAACATGCTATATATTCATGTGAGTTACTTGGTCACTACATTCAGCCTATCTTTCAGTTTATGCTTTAATATGTATCTCCATGTTCAGTCTTTATATTGTTCAGCTTAGTATATATTCCGCATGCTCAGTACATTCAAAGTACTGACGCATACTTTTGTGCTACATCATTGTATGATGTAGGTTCAGGCACTCAGCATCCAGACCGTGCTTAACTCAATTTCCAGTCCTTATTCAGCAGCTTCAGTGGTGAGTCCTTATAGTTCAAGGACGATAGATATGCTTTCATCTTTCAGTTTTATATTTCAGTTTCAAAATATTAGAGTTAGTTGGGGGCTTGTCCCAGCAACTCATATCAATTAGAAGCTTTCAGACATAGAACTAGATTCAACAACTGTGTTGTTAGTATTGTTTTCAGACTCATTTTACTCTTATTTATATTTTATATTCAGGCACATTTGGGTTTCTTTCTCATCTCAGATATTTAAATACTTTTAGTTTTCCGCATAATTCATGTTTTACCAAAAATTATCTAGTTATGCCAGACCATGGGTTAGCTTGGGGTCACTTGTGACACTAAGCACCATGTTACATCCAGGGGGTAGTCTCAGGGCATGAAAAACTTGGTATCAGAGCATCAGGTTCAAGTGTCCTAGGGTGTCTAAAAGCCGCGTCGAATAGAGTCTTCTTCATGGGTGTGAAGCGCGCCACACTTATGGAGGAGGAGCTATGAGATGTCATAAGGAAAAACTTCCATTCTTTCTTTTCCATCTTATGCTATAGAGTATGAACTCTATTTAATCTCCTTCTAACTCATGCTCTACGCATTTTATTAAAATGCCTCCCAAAAGAGCCAATACTAGGAATCAGCCAGCACCAGCAGACCCTCTAAATGAGCAAGTCACTCATGTCGAATTTAGGGCTGCTTTTCAGGTGCTTGCTCAGGCCATGACCGCTCAGGTTAATCAGCAGGCAGTGGAACCAGCTCTACCTCAGACTAACTGTGCCGTAGCTAGAATTCGAGACTTCATTCGGATGAACCCTCCAGAATTTCATGGGTCCAAGTTCGAAGAGGATCCACAAGAATTTCTTGATGACATTCAGAAATTGATGGATATTATGGGTGTCAGTCCAGTTGAGAGTGCAGATTTAGCCACCTATTAGTTGAAGGGAGTGGCTTATACTTGGTATCAGCAGTGAAAAGAGTCTCGTTATGCTAATGCAGGTCCAGTGGATTGGAACCACTTTAAAGCTGTCTTTTTGGACAGGTTTTTCCCACTTGAGCTTAGGGAAGACAAGGTCCAAGAATTCATCAACTTGAAGCAAAATGACATGAGCATGAAGGAGTACGCACTCAGTATGCTCTGGCGATAGTAGTTGACTCCAGGGCCCATATGAGTAAGTTTGTATCTGGTGTGTCCGATGATGTGGTCAAGGAGTGCAAGACTGCTATGCTAGTTAAGGAGATGGATATCTCCAGGTTAGTTACTTATGCTCAGCAGATTGAGGAGGAGAAAATTATGAGAGGGGAGGAGACAGTAAGAGAGCTAGAACAAGTGACTTCAACTACTCTCAGCAGAGGTGGGAAGGTGGTAACTGCTCTCAGTTCCGCCAAAAATCTTTAGCTTCAGCCCCATCCTCTACTAGTTCTCTAGTGCCCAAGTTCAGGTAGGATAGGGCGCCAGGCTCTATGTCCCAAGGTACAATCACTAGTGGGCGCACTCATCCAGTTTGCAAGAAGTGTGGTAGGAACCACCTTGGTGAGTGTATGGCTGGCAGTGGAAATTATCTTAGGTGTGGCAAGCTAGGCCACAAAATGAGGGATTGTCTGGCAGCTTCACAGAAGGGCATGGATGCTCGCCCATAGAATCAGGCTAGTTCTACAATAGCTCTGACAGGTCATCCCACTCAGCAGAGTGCCTCATCTGATACAGGTGGTGGTCAGTGCCTAAATAGGATCTATGCTCTTCAGACTCGACAGGACCATGAGGATTCTCCCGATGTGGTCACGGGTACGTTACAAGCCTTCCATTTGGATGTTTATGCATTGTTAGACCTAGGGGCTACACTTTCTTTTGTAACTCCATATATAGCAGTAAATTTTGGTGTTAGTCCCGAAGCTTTCCCAGAACCTTTCTCAGTCTCTACTCCAGTTGGTGATCTAGTTATAGCTAGACGGGTATATATAAATTGCCCTATCATAGTTTCTCAGAAAGTCACCTCAACAGATTTTATAGAGTTAGAAATGACCGACTTCGATATAATTCTAGGCATGGATTGGTTACATTCCTATTATGCCTCAGTCAATTGCAAAACTAAGATCGTTCGATTTTAATTTCCAAACGAGCCAGTCTTAGAGTAGAAGGGTAGCACCTCAGTGCATGTAGGTCGATTCATCTCTTACCTTAAGGCCAGAAAAATGATTTCCAAAGGTTATATCTATCATATTGTTCGGGTTAAGGATTCAAACTCCGAGACCCCAACTCTTGAGTCAGTCCTTGTGGTGAATGAATTCCCACAAGTGTTTCTAGATGATCTTCCTGGAGTTCCTCCTGAAAGGGAAATTGACTTCAGAATAAATCTCCTTCCAAATACCCAGCCTATTTTGATTCCTTTATAGAATGGCTCCAATGGAGCTTAAGGAATTGAAAGAATAGTTGAAAGACCTACTAGATAATGGCTTCATCAGACCCAACATCTCTCCATAGGGTTCTCCAATATTGTTCGTGCATAAGAAGGGCAGTTCTCTCAAGATGTACATCGACTACCGTCAGTTAAACAAAGTCACAATCAAGAATAAGTATCCCATCCCCAGGATTGATGACTTGTTTGACCAGCTTCAGGGTGCTAGTTATTTCTCCAAGATTAACCTCAGATCCGGTTATCATCAGCTCAGAGTTTGAGAATGTGACATTCCAAAGACAACCTTCAAAACTCGGTATGGTTACTATGAATTTGTAGTTATATCTTTTGGACTAATGAATGCTCTTGCAGCTTTCATAGATTTGATGAACAGAGTGTTTAAGCAGTACATAAACTTATTTATCATTATCTTCATTGATGATATACCCATACACTCTCCAAGTGAGGAAGAGCATGCAGACCATTTGAGAGTGGTGTTGCAGACTCTCAAAGATCGCCAGTTATTCACCAAGTTTAGTAAGTATGAATTTTGGTTGAAGTCAGTTGCTTTCCTTGGTCATGCGGTGTCTAGTGAGGGCATCCGAGTTGATTCTCAAAAGATTGAGGCAGTGAAGAACTGGCTCTAACCCACCTCTCCGATAGACATCAAAAGTTTCTTGGGTTTGGCTGGTTATTACCGGAGGTTTGTTGAGGGATTTTCCTCCATAGCTGCCCATTGACCAAGTTGACTTAGAAAAAGGTTAAGTTTCAGTGGTTAGATGATTGTGAGAAGAGTTTCCTAGAATTGAAGACCATGTTGACTATATCTCCCATGTTAACCCTACCAGAGGGTTCAGATGGCTTCATGGTTTATTGTGATGCATCTAGGGTCGGCCTGGGCTGTGTCTTGACGCAGCACGGTAAGGTCATAGCTTATGCCTCCAGGCAACTTAAGATTCATGAGAAGAACTACCTGACTCATGACCTTGAGCTTGCAGCACTTGTGTTTGCCCTAAAGATTTGGACACTACTTGTATGGTGTCCATGTAGACGTGTTCACAGATCATAAGAGCCTCTAGTATGTGTTCACCCAGAAAGAGTTGAATCTTCATCAGAGAAGGTGGCTCGAATTTCTCAAAGACTATGATGTGAATATGCTCTACCATCCGGGTAAGGTCAATGTAGTGGCTGATGCCCTCAGCAGACTGTCCATGGGCAGTGTGTCATATGTTGAGGAAGAGAAGAAAGAATTAGCCAGAGATGTTCACAGGCTTGCTCGTTTAGGAGTTTGCCTTATGGACACGACAGATGGTGGTGTGATGGTCCATAATGGGTCAGAATCTTCTTTGGTAGCGGAGGTTAAAAAGAAACAAGATAGTGATCCTATATTGCTACAGTTGAAAGGTGCAGTTCATCAGTAGAGAGTATAGGTTTTCTCCCAAGGAGAAGATGGTGTTCTTCGCTACCAGGGTCGTTTGTGTGTACCTAATGTGGGTGAGTTGAGGCAACAGATCCTTATAGAATCCCATAATTTCAGATATTCTATTCATCCTGGTGCCACTAAGATGTACCGTGATCTACAAGAAGTCTATTGGTGGAACGACATGAAGAGGGACATTGTAGATTTTGTAGCAAAGTGTCCCAATTGTCAGCAGATTAAGGTAGAACATCAGAAACCAGGAGGTGTGACTCAGGATATTAGCATTTATACTTGGAAGTGGAAAGTGATCAACATGGATTTTATTACGAGTTTACCTCGTACACGCAGACAACACGACTCTATTTGGGTGATTGTGGATAGGATGACCAAATCAGCCCTTTTCCTAGCAGTTAAGACTAAAAATTCACCAAAGGAGTATGCCAGACTCTACATCAACGAGATAGTCAGGTTGCATGGGGTTCCCTTGTCTATCATCTCAGATAGGGGTCCTCAGTTTACATCTCATTTCTGGAAGTGTTTTCAGAAAGGTCTTGGTACTCAGGTAAATCTCAGCATAACATTTCATCCGCAAACGGATGGTCAGGCGGAGCGTACCATCCAGACCTTAGAGGACATATTGAGAGCTTGTGTGATCGATTTCAAGGGTAGTTGGAATGATCACCTACCTTTTATAGAATTTGCCTATAATAACAGTTTTCATTCCAGTATTTAGATGGCCCCTTATGAGGCACTCTATGGGAATAGATGCAGTTCACCAGTTGGTTGGTTCAAAGTAGGTGAAGCAGCCTTGGTTGGGCCATATTCGGTTCATGAGGCTATGGAGAAAGTTCAACTCATCAGATAATGACTAAAGATATCTCAGAGTCATCAGAAGTCCTATGCAAATATGAGGAGGAGGGACAACCTAAAAGTGTCACCCATGAAGGGGGTGATGAGATTTGGCAAGAAAGAGAAGCTCAGTCCTAGATATGTAGGTCCTTACAGAATCTTGAAAAGGATTGGTAATGTAGCTTATGAGTTAGAGTTGCCAACAGAACTAGCAACGGTTCATCCAGTCTTTCATATTTCCTTGTTGAAAAAGTGTGTGGGTGATCCGGCATCGATTGTGACTTTAGAGAGTTTGGCTATGAAGGATAGCCTCACCTATGAAGAGGTTCTAATTGAGATTCTTAACCGCCAGGTTCGTAGTAGAAGCAGCCATGATGGCCAAGTACCCTCACCTCTTCCCTTCCAATTTAGTTTCAGCTTGAGATAATAGTTCCTCGCCAGTCTCTCAGTTTACTCTTGTGTAATTCAGTCTTAGTACCTTGTTCCCTCAGTTAACCTTGCATTTCAACATGTTTTTAGGTCCATAGAACTCAACTCAGTTAGATATCAGCTTCTAGTACTCAGTTAGTAGGGATCACAACTCTTTCCCTCTAAACTCAGCTTGTTTAGTCTTCATTCGAGGATGAATGAATCCAAGGGGAAGATATTATAACACCACGGGATATGAACTAACTACTGGACTGTACTCAGTAGAAAAATTTCAAAAAAAATTTAAGTTTCTAGGAACCACAGTTGAGATCACAGACCGTAGTTTGGAACCCTGGTCCGTCATCTCAACCGTAATTCCCATTTCCAGTAGACCCCAATTCATGTTCCATGAACCATAAGTCAGACCATGGGCTGTAGTCCAGGACCACGGACCATCATGTGACTTGTGGACTCAAAGATCAGAGAAGTACCAATTTCCTTCCTCAGAACCACAGATGGGATCATGGATGGTAGTTTAGAACCACGGTCTGTCCTCTCACTCATGATTCCCCCTTAATCAGAGGACCCTCAGTTCAGGGCCTAGAAACCACGAGTCATATAATGAACCTTCATTCAGAACCATGGTCCGTCCTGTGAACTCGTGAAATCAAAACATCAAAGGCCCCTTAGTCCTTGTTCCAGAAAGTACGAGTCAGACTACGGACCGTACTTCAGAACCACGACCCGTCCTTTGACTCATGGAAATCCTTAGACCAGAGGACCCTCAGCCAAAAGTCCCTGGAACCATGAGTCACATGATGAACCATCATTCAGAACCACGGTCCATCCTGGCTTGGCTGTCAGATTAGGCTGAGACCTTTAGTAGCAGTCCCCAAGTCCCAGAACTATAGCACCACCATAGGTATGAAATGGGTCAGCTGTCAGATTAGGCTGGTCACCTTTGTTCCTTGTGGATATCAGTTTAGTGGATCCACATCAGATTTGTTTGTACCCTTGGCAAGGTATGAACACCCTTCCATCCAAGGTTACATGTTGGCCCCATAGTTAGCTCAGCTTGAGGTATGTCAGTTAATAGTGTCTCCCACAGTCAGGCTCATATTGCATTGACCTTGTATTCAGTTATTCAGTTCAACATTCTATATATTCATGTTAGTTACTTGGTCACTGCATTCAGCCTATCTTTCAGTTTATGCTTCAGCATGTATCTCTATGTTCAGTCTTTACATTGTTCAACTTAGTACATATTCCGCATGCTCAGTACATTCACAGTACTGACACATACTTTTGTGCTACAGGTTCAGGCACTCAGCATCCACACCGCGCTTAGCTCGATTTCCAGTCCTTACTCAGCAGCTTCAGTGGTGAGTCCTCATAGTTCGAGGACTAAAAATATGCTTTCATCTTTCAGTTTTATATTTCAGTTTCAAATTATTAGGGTTAGCTGAGGGCTTGTCCCAGCAACTCATATCAGTTAGAGGCTTTTAGACATAGAACTAGATTTAACAACTGAGTTGTTAGTATTGTTTTCAGACTCATTTTACTCTTATTTATATTTTATATTCAAGCATGTTTGGGTTTCTTTCCATCTCAGATATTTAAAATACTTTCAGTTTTCTGCACAATTCATGTTTTACTAGAAATTGTCTAGTTATGCCAGAACATGGGTTAGCTTGGGGTCACTTGTGACACTAAGCACCGTGTTACGTCCAGGGGGTAGCCTTGGGGCGTGATAGTTTTGTTCACGTTTCTCCAACTATCTGGAGGCGTATGCGATAACCTTGCCATGCTACATAAAAACACAACCTAGGCCAATTCTCGAGGCATCGCAATATACAACATAACCCTTAGTGCCATCCGAAAGAGTCAAGACAGGAGCTGTGGTAAGCCTTTTCTTTAGCTCTTGGAAACTCTGCTCGCATGCCACAGTCCACTAAAACTTAGATCCCTTATGTGTCAGCTTAGTCAGTGGTGCGGTGATAGAGGAGAAACCCTCCACAAACCTCCGATAATATCCTGTCAAGCCTAAAAAGCTATGGACCTTTCTCGGATTCAAGGGCCTTGGCCAGTTCATCACTGCTTCAATCTTTTGGCCATCAACCCTTATACCGTCTCCGTGATAACATGACCAAGAAAAGCTACATAAGTTAGCCAAAATTCACATTTAGAGAATTTAGCATATAACTTGTAGTCCTAGAGAGTCTGCAATATAGCTCGCAAGTGGTCCGCATGCTCAGCTTTCGATCGTGAATATTTCAGGATGTCGTCAATAAACACAATCACAAATATATCCAAGAATGGTTTGAAGACCCGGTTCATAAGATCCATAAAGGTTGTAGGGGCATTAGTAATCCCGAAAGACATGACAAGGAATTCAAAATGGCCATACCTCATTCTGAAAGCTATCTTCGGGATATCAACATCCCTAACTCACAGCTGATGGTAACCGAATCTCAAGTCGATCTTGGAAAAGCATTTGGCACCCTACAACTGGTCGAACAAGTCATCAATCTGTGAAAGAGGATATTTATTCTTGATCATGACTTTATTTAACTGCCTGTAGTCAATACACATCCATAAGGATCCATCTTTCTTTTGAACAAATAGTACTGGAGCACCCCACTGGGATGTACTTGGCCTAATAAAGCCTTTATTGAGCAAGTCCTTCAATTGTTCCTTTAATTCCCTTATCTCCACAAGAGCCATTCTGTAAGGGGGAATGGATATAGGCTTCATATCAGGAAGAAAGTCTATGACAAAGTCAATTTCCCTTTCTAGGGGAATTCCTGGAAGCTCATCAAGGAAAACTATCGAAAATTCATTCACAATTGGAACCGACTGAAGAGTCCGTGACTCCTTATCCGTACCCCTAACATGAATTAAATGCTATATACAACCTTTACCAATCAACTTCTGAGCCCTAAGGTATGGAATAAACTTACCCCTGGGCGTGGCTGCATTACCTTTCCATTCCAAGACTGGCTCACTTGGTAAATGAAATCTGACCAGCTTTGAACGACAATAAATATTAGCAAATTAAGCTGCCAACCAGTCCATACCCATAATGACATCGAAGTCTAGCATAGTCAATTCAACTAAATTAGCAGATATGGGATGGTTATTAATTAACACCGTACAACGTCGATGGACACAACTAGCTATAATAGGGTTGCCAACCGGCGTAGACACCTTAACTAACTGCGGCAACAACTCAGATCTCATGCCAAGCTTAGCAGTAATAAATGGAGTAATATATGAAAATGTAGAGCCAGGATCTATCAATGCGTAAGCAGCTTGAGAAAGTATCATCAATATACTTGTGACAATATCTGGGGACGCCTCTGAATCCTAAAGGCCTGTGAGAGCATAAAAGCGGTTCTGGTCACCATTGGAACCTGAGGTCTCTCCTCCACCTCTCCCCCTACCATGACCTTGAGTAGACTGTAGGCCTGGTTGAAGGGGGCAGACTGAAGGTGAAGAGGCTGATGTGGATCCTGAAGGCTGAGCTGGCCCACCTCTGCCTAACCCTGGGCACCGACTAATAAAATGTCTTGTCTGCCTATAGTGATAACATACACCTGAACCTAGTCTACATTGCCTGGTCACTACCTGCTGGGTGGGGTGGATATCAAGGGAGTGGGGGTCCTAAAATCACCCTGTGGATCCCTATAAGACCCCATAGTATGGGCCCTCTTACTTTGCTCCCTATCCTTGCGAGTGTGCCAAATCTTGTGAGAAAGGTCCTCTGTAGTCTGAGCAAAAGCTTGTATGCGGGAAATATCTATATCATCCTGTAGGGATGCTACTGTATAGTCTCTAATAAGATTATCCCCTAAACCAGCCACATAATGATGAACTCTGTCCCTTATGGTGAATACGATATCTGGTGCATACCTCGCCAAGGAACTAAACCTATGGATATAATCTCTAACGCTCATATTCCCTTACCTCAGATTGATAAACTGGTCAAGACGGCCCCCTCGAATCCCCCGTGACAAATAATAAGCTAAGAAGGCCTCAGAGAAGTCATCCCACTCTGCTGGCAGAGCATCAGGTCCTCTGAATCTCTCCCATGCCTCATACCACAAGACGACAACATCACATAGTAAAAAAAAAGCCAACTCCACAACCTCGGTGACGGAGACATGCATCACCCTCAATACTCTATACACCTGGTCTATAAAGTCTTGAGGGTCCTCGGTCGAACAAGATCCTATAAATAATGGAGGACACAGATGAAGAAACTCTTATACCTTTGAGCTTTTTTGCTTGATCTCTCCTATCCTTTGCTCCCGACCCTAGTTCACGCTCATGAATATCAACCATCCTAGTCAGCAATTGAACTGCCTCCCTTATCCCCTGCTCCCTGTCTCTGGTGGGGGAACAACAAGTGTTGGAGGTCCTGTGCCCTAACTGTCTCAGATACCAATGGAATTGGTGGGGCTAGGGGAACGGCATCTTCCCGAGCTTTAGCAGGTGCAGGGGAAGCTGGCACTAGGGGTGCGGGAGACTCACTGTGTTCCTCCAAGGGAACTGTATCCCTCTGACCCGATGGGGAATGACTGGTACTTTCCCCTGGATCCATGCCTATATCTTGTTGTGCCATCTCCTGAGCATAGGTACTCTGTCAGATAAGAAACACAAAACACGATTTAGATGTCATATGCCTTTATAACTTCGCTCTACCACACGATCTATCAATTAAAAGAAATGTAACAATTCCTAAATTCCATGTAGCCTCCTGATTACAAGTGTGGTGCACAACACACCCATAAGTAAGACTCTACTAGACATGACTTGTGGACTCCCTGAGACATGACCTGCTCTGATACCAAGTTTTTCATGCCCCAAACTAAGGGAGATGCGACTGACACTCGATACCTTATTCAACCGAGTTAGCCACTAAAATATACTAGCTGACTAAACTATACGCCCAAAAAGTCAGGCAACATAACATCTGAAATACCAAGCATGGACCGTTAAGGTCATAACCTGAATGAGAACAAGTCAAATAGACAAAGGTAAACAAGCCAAAAATAATAAAGTACTAGCTGGCCAACGAGGCCGCAACTGAAGACACACATAACTACATAGACATATATTCCAAACCTATAGGGCTAGAGATTGAGAGCTGCAAAAAGAAACCTAGAATACCATATCCACAATAGCCTCTAATAGTGTCATAAGCACCGGTCGGGACAAGGACCTGACTATACCCAAACTGTACAACAAAAGTAAACACCCTCTGATAGACCCAGGAAGGGGTGGAGATTACCAACTCACAGCTGAACCCCGAATCCTAGCGAACTATTGTAAAAAGGGTAATAGAGATACCACTTGAAATTAAAACTCTGATAGCCTCCATGGCGACATCCGACCTTACATAAATTAAATATGCATGGTATGCTCGCATGATCGTATATCATGAATACATATATATAGATGCAAATTCATGTCATACCGAACTAAATACTAGCAATCTTGGTGTTTTCCAATAGCTAACCGACATCATATTTGCCAACTCGTGGTCATCTATATCTCATTCATATAAATATAGGCAATAGGCCCCATACCTCCCAATTATAGTTAAGAGTTAGATGCATAGCATATCATGTCATGGATGCGTAATGCACGTATGTCATCATTATTATGTTGCCAATCTTCGTCCGTTGGTACTCTTGTTCTCATAATCTCGTAATTACTTTCATATAACATGTAAATGCCTCGTAGAATCTTATGTGCTATTAGAATAAATTTGAACACTTAACTCGACTTTAGAAAGGTAACTTAAACCCGAGGATGTTCATAAAGAGATTAAAGTGCTTCACTTAGTTTCTATATATGTTTCCCTAATAGTTTGTAAAAGAAGGTATTTCAAAAACCAAGTCCTTTAGTAGTTTAAACATACGAGTCATATTTAAGTGTTTTGAAAATTGATGTATTATTTTAAAGTTTTTCGAAAATCATTTTAGCAAGGAAGAAGGGTTGATTGCGAATTCTTAATGTTCATTTGCAATCATTTTAAGTCACAACACCCAAAGAAGAATAAGAACTCCTACATATAGACATATAGTTAAGGAAACCAACAAAATGACATATAGATGCCAAATATTTTATATAACTGAATGAGTGGAATATCACAATAATACCACAAAAATACTTTAGCTGCGATCCCAATGCTGTAACACCCCAAAAATTGAATTAGACTACAAACTTCAAATCTAGAAATTTTGCTGCAACTATTGGCTACCACGGGCCGTCGCCACGGGCGTCAGAGCTCTGACAGGCCATGGGGAGCGCCATGGGAAATGGCCGATAGCTATTGATCCAATCTTCTCCAGCCAAATGGGTAGTCACGATGGGCTTCGCGGGTGCAATCACCCGTGAGGACCCGTCGTCGGGATCTTCCAGCAACTTTTCCCCTAGACGTTCTCTGCTAGGCGTCACCACGGGAGTTGTGGGTGCGATGGACCATGGGATTCCACCATCAAAATTATCCAGCAAGTCTCAGACCCCAGGTAGCCCTGCCCGATGGGCCATCATAGGCACGACGCCCGTCTGTCAGCTAGTGAGGAGACAATTTTCTGCAGTTTTTTATTTCAAGTCAAGGGTAATTTGGTCTTTTCCCCTATTTTTTAATTCCTAAGTGAGGTCGTTTTGACCATTTTTAGTAGAGTTTTATCCCATAATAGCCTAAACTCTTCTTATTCTAAGTCATTCTATTCTAAAAGAAGAAAGACTTTCTCTTCTCCAAGTCTCAAGCTCCAAGCAAGAACCTCCATCTTTAAGTCTCCTCTTTCTTTTCAATCTAGCATAGAAAGCTTCAATTCAGGTATGTGGGTATTCAATGAGGGATTTCTTTCACCCTTGTGTCCAAAACCCATGATTTTTACTTTGAGTTATGAATTTCTGAAGTTAGAGTTCTTACCCAATTTGGGAAAAACCTATGGATTAAATTTTAAAGTTCCAATTCATGGTTTCTCATTACTTATTTATGATTTATTTGAGGTTACTTAATTGATTTCAAAAGCCCATGCATTAAAGGTGATTTCTAGCATGGTTCCCTCAATTCGCATGTTTTCAAGTGAAACTTGGCATGTTTAGATAGCATGGCCTATGTATTAAGAAATTACATGCCTAATTCTTCAAGCTATGAATTTAGAAAGAAAAGTATGATTTGAATTATGGCTATGCTAAGTTTTAAGACTTATGATATGAGAATTGCATGACATCAAATATGTCATTATGCTTTTCAAACAATTTTGGCATCAGATATGTCACAAGTATTATATGAGCTATATGTATGTTTTGGGAGTAGTATTTAGCACCGAGTGATGAGGGTTCTAGATAACCCAAGTCCAGAAACTACGTTGCCAGCATAAGTTATGTATCACCCAATGGGCTTATGAAAGTGGTTCCACTCTTTGATTATGGTGCCTTGCCTTAGCGAGGCATAGGACAGCTTTGCCAACTAGGGTTATATAGTTGGATATGGTGGCTCATACCTTGGCAGGGTTCGGGGCAGCTTTGCTAACTAGGGTTATATAGTTAGATTTTATGTAGCTCACATAGTTTATTGTCAGTTATAAGAAACTCCTCTATGAACGTTTTCAAGTTTTCTAAGCTTTATGATATCTTATTTTGAGGTTTGACTTCTATATCATGCTTATTACTAAAACTATGATATTTACTTATGATTTCTTCGATTATGCATGAAATCAGTTTTAATTATGTTTGAAGTATGCTTTTCACCATATTCATCCATATCTCATATACTCAGTACATCCTATAATACTGACGCATATTCTCGCATTGCATCTTTTGATGATGCAGATATATGATCTTTCCCTCAGGCTCGTGGCTAGACATCGCTGAAGATCCAGTTTCTGTTGGTGAGTCCTTATTATCTGATGGCTAATGCTAGACTTATTCCTATCATGTCTTTCTCCTTATTATCTGATGGCTAATGCTAGACTTATTCCTATCATGTCTTTCTCTCAGATTTCTGAGTTAGTTGGGGTCTTGTCCCATCAACTCTTATGATACTTTAAAGGCTTCATACATAGCTAAACTTGTAATCCGTATTTGGATTTGGTATTCATAGACCTTGTTCCTATTTTTTATTATGATTGCCTATCTTTATTTAGTATGTTTCCACTATGTTTCTTGTATTGATCTGAGTATGCTATGACCAAGGGTTAACTTGAGGCACTTGTGATTCTGGGTCCTGTGTTACGCCTAGGGGGTAGCCTCGGGGCATGACAAACTTGGTATCAGAGCTTCAGGTTCAAGAGTCCTAGGGTGTCTGAAAGCTGCATCGAGTAGAGTCCCTTTCATGTGTGTGAAGCGCGCCACACTTATGAGAGGAAAGCTACGAGGTGTCTTAGAAAAAACTTCACTTCTTTCTTGATCAATATCATGAGATAGAGTTTAACTCTATTACTCCTCTAATCTATTCTTTATGCATTTCAGACTATGCCTCCTCACCGTGCCATGCCTCAGAGCTGCCCAAAATGTTGACCCTCTGATTCCAGACCCCGAGGTCACAAATGTGGAGTTCAGGAATGCTATTCATATGCTACCTTAGACAATGGCCGCTCAGGCCAATCAGCAGGCTCCTATTCCCGTCCACCCCCAAGGTGGAGTTGCGACCCAAGTCTGAGACTTTATTTACATGAACATACCTGAGTTACGGGGTTCGAAAGTTGGTGAGGATCCATAAAATTTCTTGGATGAGGTAAGGAAGATCTTTGGTGTGATACAAGTTGTTGGTGTCGAGCTAGCTTTCTATCAGCTTAAGGATGTAGCTCATATTTGGTACACCAAGTGGAAAGATGCTAGAATTAGGGATGTGGTCCCTATGACTTGGGAATATTTTGAGAGGGCCTTTCTTGAATGATTCTTCCCGAGGGAGTTGAGGCAAGCTAAGGCCGAAGAGTTTGTGAATCTGAGGCAAGGTTCTATGTCAGTTCAGGAGTACGGACTGAAGTTTACCCATCTTTCTTGGTATACTCCTTCCATGATGGCTGAAGCATGGGATGAGATGAGTAAGTATGTTTATGGAGTATCAAATTTGGTAAAGAAGGAGTGAAGGTCCACGATGCTTTTGGGCAATATGGATATTTCTCGACTTATGACTCATGCCCATCAGATTTAGGGAGAGAAGTTGAGGGAAATGGCAAAGGAGAACAAGAGGGTTAGATCAAAGAGTTCAGGTTTTGGCCATCAGAGGTCCCAAGGTGGATATGATTTTTCATTTCAGAAGAAATCATCAGGGCCCATTCATTCTTCATCTAGTGCTCTTACCCATCCCCCCAAGTCTCATCATGATCAGACTGGTATAGGATCTGGTTCCTTTCACAGGGGAGTGTTGCAAAGGGGACTCCTTACCCTTCTTGCAACAAGTGTGGTAGAAGTCACCTTGGTGAGTGTTTATATGGTTCAGGTGGATGTTTTGGGTGTGGTCATGTTAGACACAGGTTTCGAGATTGCCCTTCAGCTAAGAAGAGACAATGAGGTAGTTAGTCTGCTCCAGCAGCTCCAAGAGGTCGACCGATCTAGCAGGGCACTGCTTCTAGTCTGGTGGTCTGTGATAGAACTGCCTTTATGCCATGTCCTCTCGCCAGGACTAGGAGAGTTCACCGGACATTGTTACTGGTAGGTTGAAAGTCTTTTCTCTCAATGTGTATGCTTTATTGGACCCATGTGCATCCTTATCTTTTGTGACCCCTTATGTTTCTTGCAAGTTTGAAATTTTCCCTAAATAGCTTTTAGAACCCTTTGGTGTTTCTACTCCTGTTAGTGAGTCAGTCCTAGCCAAAAGAATCTACCAAAATTGCCCTATCACAGTCCTTCATAAAGTCACTTCAGCGGATCTAGTAGAGTTGGAGATGACTGATTTTGATGTTATTCTTGGTATGGATTGGTTGTATGCATGTTATGCCTTGGTTAATTTTCATACTCGGGTTGTCTCTTTTAAGTTTCCAAATAAACCTTTCTTAGAGTGGCAAGGTAGTCCTCTATTCTCGAAGGGTCATTTTATATCTTATCTCAAGGCTAAGAAGATGATTTCTAAGGGTTATATCTATTATATAGTTCAGGTTGTGGACACAGAGTCCAAAATACCATCTCTGTAGTCAGTTTATATTCTGAATGAGTTTCCAGAAGTGTTTTCCGATGATTTGCCCAGAGTCCTTCCCGAGCGGGAGATCGACTTTGGAATAGATCTTCTTCGAGATATGCATCCTATCTTTATTCCTCCCTATAGAATGGCTCCCGCAGAGCTTAAGGAATTAAATGATCAGTTTAAAGACCTTCTTGATAAGGGTTTTATTCAACCCAACATCTCTCTATGGGGTGCTCCAGTCTTATTCATGTGGAAGAAAGATGGTTCCCTCAGAATGTGTATCGACTACCGTCAATTGAACAAGGTCACAATCAAGAATAAGTACCCCATTAGTAGGATTGATGACTTGTTCGATCACCATCAGGGTGCCAGTTACTTTTCCAAGATTGACCTTAGATCCGGTTATCATCAGCTCAGAGTTAGAGAGTGTGACATCTCGAAGACATCCTTCAGAACTCGGCATGGTCATTATGAATTTGTGGTTATATCCTTTGGGCTAATAAATGCTCCCGCATCCTTTATGGATTTGATGAACCATGTGTTCAAATAGTATTTGGATATGTTTGTGATTATTTTCATTGACGACATTCTTATCTATTCTCAGAGCAAGGAGGAGCATGCGGACCATTTGAGAGTTGTGTTGCAAACTCTCAAGGATCGACAGTTATTTGCTAAATTTAGCAAGTGTGAGTTTTGGATGCAGTCTGTTGCTTTTCTGGGTCATATTGTGACTAGAGATGGTATTCGGGTTGATTCTCAAAAGATTGAGGCAGTAAAGAACTGGCCTAGACTCACTTCCCTGTCTGATATTAGAAGCTTTTTAGGTTTGGCTGGTTACTACAGGAGATTTGTGAAAGTGTTTTCTTCCATTGCTGCCCCATTGACTTGGTTGACTCAGAACAAGGTGAAATTTCAGTGGTCTGATCTATGTGAGAAGACTTTCAGGAATTGAAGACTAGATTGACAACAGCCCCAGTGTTAGCTCTACCCGAGGGCCTAGATGACTTTGTTGATTATTGTGATGCTTCTAGGATTGGTTTGGGTTGTGTGTTGATGCAGCATGGTAAGGTGATTGCTTATGCTTTGAGGCAACTTATGATTCATGAGAAGAACTACCCTACTCATGATCTTGAGTTATCGGCCGTAGTTTTTGCTTTGAAGATTTGGAGACACTACTTGTATGGTGTTCATATGGATGTATTCACCGATCATAAGAGTCTTCAGTATGTGTTCACTCAAAAGGTATTGAATCTTCATCAAAGGAGGTGGTTTGATCTTCTTAAAGATTGTGATATGAGTGTGCTTTAGCATCCGGGTAAGGCCAATATCGAGGCAGATTCACTTAGTAGGTTGTCCATGGGTAGTGTGTCTTTAGTTGAGGACGAAAAGAAGGAATTGGCCAGGGATGTTCATCGACTTGCTCGACTAGGAGTTCGTCTTATGGATTTGACCGAAGGTGGTGTTATTATTCAGAATGGTTCCGAATCATCTTTGGTAGCTGAAGTTGTCACACCCCGAAGCTACCCCCTGGATGCAACACGGTGCTTAGCATCACAAGTGACCCCAAGCTAACCCATGGCATGGCATATCTATGAAAATAAGCAATCTAAGATAAAATCACTATACGGAAGCTAAAATAGTATTAATATCTGAAAATAGGAAGAAACCCAAATGTTTGTATATAAATAGTATAGTGTTAGCTGAAGATAACACCAACACCGCTGAGTCTAATCTATGTCTGAAAGCCATCTAACTAAATAAGAGTTACTGAGACATGCCCCCTGCTAACTCTAATGAATCTGAAAACTTAAGATAAATACTGAAATAAAGGCATGTCTATCATCCTCGCACTAATGAGGAATCACCACTGAGCTGCTGAGTACAGACTGGAGGTCGAATTATGCGCGATCTGGATGCTGAGTGCCTGAACCTACATCATGAAATGATGTAGCATAAAAGTATGCATCAGTACTTTGAATGTACTGAGCATGCAGGATACAGGCTGGACTGAACAATATATATATGTACATGCATCTGAACAATATATATAACTGAACATGGAAATAGATATACTGAAGTAAAATTGAAAGCTCAACTGGATGCAATGACCAAGAATAAATCATGTAATTGTAACATGCTGAACTGAACTGAATAACAGAAAATCTAAATACATGGTCAATGCAATATTGAAAATAGACTGTGGGAGACACTACTAATCGACATACCCCAAGCTGAGCTAACTATGGGGCCAACCTGTAACCCAAGATGGAAGGGCGTTCATACCTTGCCAAGGGTACAAACAATTCTGACATGGATCCACTACTGATGTCTACAAGGGACAAGGAGGTACAGCCTAGTCTGACAGCTGACTCCCTCAAACCTACGGTAGCGCCATAGTTCTGGGACTTGGGGATTTTCTACTAAGGGTCATAGCCTAAGCTGACAGCTAAGCCCTCATCCCTAGTCCGCTCGGTACTAAGTCTACTCCCAACTATATATAAGCTAGCATGCAATTATAACACTGGATAGCTCAAAATACTGATATAATCCGAGAATGCACATAACCATGCTATAGGATATGACATTCGAATTCTGAAATCTGATCATCTGATTGAGTCTACCTAACAAGTATAATCTATGGAGTATTGAAAATTATAACAAGTTAGGGTTCTGAATTCTGTACATGAACTATACTGATTCTCCAAGAAACATGGACTAAGCATTATATAATTCCATAGCATCTGAATAGCAAGAAATCTCTAAGGTCTATGAACCCTAGGTTTAAGCATTCAGGGAGAACTGAAGGAATTTGACTGAGTGATAGGAACCTAATGGGTGAAAGGAACCCACTAGTGAAATCTCACATACCTGGATGAAGATTCTACGGTTGAACCTTTTGATTCTGAGAGAAACTTGGAAGAAAACCCTCTTTGCCTTGTTCTTGAGAGAGAGCGTTCTATTCCTTGAGAGATTTGCTAAGTACGGATAATTTAGGAGTAATGAGGGAAAATAGAGTTAGAGACCCTTTAATTACTCCCAAAATGACTTAGGGGTTGAAATAAAATAACTGGGAAAAGACTGGACTTCCCCCACTTAAAGCTAAAATTTCTGGAAAAACTCACCGCCGGACGAGCCGCCCAACGGGCGTCGGACCTGCGACGGCCCATCGGCCCTGGCATCGAAAAGAGGCAGGTGGGGCTGGTCCCCTAAATGTTTCCCATGGGTGGCTCCCATGGCCCGTCGCCTCGGCGACGCCTGTGGCGCTAGCCCGTCGGAGCAAGGGAGGCTTGGTTAGGGCGGCTGGTCCTCTCTTGCGGGCTGCCCGATGGCCCGTCGGACTTTCGACGCCCGTCGGGTCCCCCGTCAGATTGGAACCAATTGGGAAGGGCTCCTGGTCGCCTCTCACAGAAACCCTGACCGGCCGTTGGACCTCTGACGCCTGTGGGTCAGCCCGTGGGGTTTGCCTGGGATGAGATTTTTCTGAGTTTTTCCCAAGTTTTGAGTTTTAGAAGCTGGTTTAAATTCTGGGGTTTTACAATACCTCTCATTTGGGATCATTCTTCCTCGAATGAAGACTGGATAAGCTTAGTTTGGAAGGAAAGAGCTGCAATCCCTACCAACTGAGTACTGGAAACTGATACCTGACTGAACTGAGTTCAATGAACATGCACATAAGCTGAAATGCAAGGTAAACTGATGGAACAAGGAGCTGAGACTGAATTATACAAGAGTAAACTGAGGGACTGAAGAGGAACTGTTACCTCGAGCTGAAACTGAGTCGGAGGGAAAGAGATGAGGGTACTTGGACATCATGGCTGCTTCTGCTTCCCAAGTAGCTCCCTCTACGGACTGATTTCTCCACAAAACTTTGACTGAAGCAACTTCCTTATTTCTCAGCCTACGAACGTGACGGTAAAGAATCTCATCTGGAACCTCCTCATAGGTGAGGCTATCCTTCACAGCCACACATTCTAAGGGGAGAATCGATGTCGGATCACCCACACACTTCTTCAGCAAGGAAATGTGAAAGACTAGATGCACCGCTGCTAGTTCTGCTGGCAACTCTAACTCATAGGCCACATTACCAACCCTTTTCAGGATTTTGTAAGGACCTACATACCTGGGACAGAGCTTCCCTTTCTTGCCAAACCTCATCACACCCTTCATAGGTGACACCTTCAGGAAAACCCAATTATCAACTTCAAACTCTAAGTCTCTTCTCATAACATCTGCATAGGATTTCTGATGACTTTGAGCTGTCTTGGGCCTATCTCTGATGAGCTGAACTTTTTCCATAGATTCATGAACCGAATCTGGTCCAATCAAGGCTTCTTCACCTACTTCAAACCAACCAGCATGTGATTTGCACCTACGCCCATAAAGTGCTTCATATGGGGCCATCTGAATGCTGGAGTGGAAGCTGTTATTGTAGGAGAACTCTATGAGAGGTAGGTTATCATCCCAACTACCCTTGAATTTGATCACGCAAGCTCTCAACATATCCTCTAAAGTCTGAATGGTACGCTCTGCCTGACCATCCATCTGCGAATGAAATGTTGTGCTGAGCTTTACCTGAGTACCAAGGCTTTTCTGGAATGATCTCCAGAAGTGAGATGTAAACTGAGGACCTTTATCTGAGATGATAGACAAAGAAACTCCATGTAACTTGACTATCTCGCTGACGTAGAGTCTGGTATAGTCCTTCGTTGAATCTGTAGTCTTAACTGCCAGGAAATAAACTGACTTGGTAATTCTATCCACTATTACCCAAATGGAATCGTGCTGCCTGTGGGTACGGGGTAAACCCATAATAAAGTCTATATTGACCACTTCCCACTTCTAAGTAAGAATGTCAATCTCCTGAGTCACACCTCTTGGTTTCTGATGTTCTACCTTTACCTGCTGACAGTTGGGGCACTTAGCCACAAAATTTGTGATGTCTCTGTTTATGCCGTTCCACCAATAGACTTCCCATAGATCATGGTATATCTTAGTGGCATCTGGATGAATGGAATATCTGGAATTATGGGCTTCTGAGAGGATCTGCTATCTCAACTCACCCACCTTAGGATCACACAAGTGACCCTGATAGCGAAGTACACCATCTCCCCCTTGGGAGAAGACCTCTACTCTTTGCTGATGAACTGCACCCTTCAGCTGAAGCAGTATGGGATCACTATCCTGATTCTCCTTAACTTCAGCTACCAAAGAAGATTCTGACTCATTCTGAACTATCACACCACCATCTGTCATGTCCATAAGGCAAACTCCTAGGCGAGCAAGCCGATGCACATCTCTGGATAATTCCTTCTTTTCTTCCTCAACATGAGACACACTACCCATAGACAGTCTGCTGAGAGCATCAACCACTACATTGGCCTTACCAGATGGTAGAGCACATTCATGTCATAATCCTTGAGGAACTTAAGCTATCTCCTCTGATGAAGATTCAACTCTCTCTGGGTGAACACATACTGGAGGCTCTTATGATCTGTGAACACATCAACATGCGCACCATACAAATAGTGCCTCAAAATCTTTAGGGCAAACACCACCGCTGCAAGCTCGAGGTTATGAATCGGGTAATTCTTCTCATGGACCTTAAGCTATCTGGAAGCATAAGCTAGGACCTTACCCTGCTACATTAAGACACAACCCAGGCTGACTCTGGATGCATCGCAATAAACCATATAACCATCTGAACCCTCTGGTAGAGTCAAGACAGGAGCTGTAGTCAACCTGGTCTTCAGTTCTAAGAAACTCTTCTCACACTCATCTGACCACTGAAACTTGACCTTTTTCTGAGTCAACTTGGTCAATGGGGAAGCTATGGATGAAAATCCTTTAATGAATCTTCGGTATCAACCAGCCAAACCCAAGAAACTTCTGATATCGGTTGGAAAGGTGGGTCTGGGCCAGTGCTTTACCGCCTCAATTTTCTGGGAATCAATACGGATCCCTACTTTGGATACCATATGACCAAGAAAAGTGACAGACTGTAACCAGAATTCACACTTGCTGAACTTAGCAAATAACTGGCGATCCTTGAGGGTCTGGAGAACAACCCTCAAATGAGTCGCATGCTCCTTTTCATTTCTAGAGTAAACGAGGATATCATCAATGAAGACGATGATGAACAAGTCTAAATACTGTTTGAACACCCTGTTCATTAAGTCCATGAAAGCTGCAGGAGCATTGGTTAGTCCAAAAGACATAATAATAAATTCATAGTGACCATACCGAGTTCTGAAGGCTATCTTTTGGATGTCACTATCTCTGACTCTGAGCTGATAATAGCCGGATCTGAGGTCTATCTTGGAAAAATAACTAGCGCCTTGAAGCTGGTCAAACAAGTCATCAATTCTGGGGATGGGATATTTGTTCTTGATTATGACTTTGTTTAACTGACGATAGTCAATGCACATCCTGAGAGAACCGTCTTTCTTATGCACGAACAACACTGGGGCACCCCATGGTGAGATGCTGGGTCTGATGAAGCCTTTATCTAAAAGGTCTTTCAATTGATCTTTCAATTCCTTAAGCTCAGCTAGAGCCATTCTGTAAGGAGGAATTAAAATAGGCTGGGTATTTGGAAGGAGATCAATTCCGAAGTCTATTTCCCTTTCTGGAGGAACTCCAGGAAGATTTTCTGGGAATAATTCTGGAAACTCACTGACTACTGGAACTGACTCAAGAGTTGGGGTTTCGAAGTTTGAGTCCTTAACCAAAACTATATGATAGATATACCCTTTGGAAATCATCTTTTTAGCCTTAAGGTAAGAGATAAAATGACCTACAGGCACTGAATTACTACCCTTCCACTTTAGGACTGGATCGTTATGAAACTGAAACCGAACGATCCTAGTTCTGCAATCGACTGAGGCATAACAGGAATGTAACCAATCCATGCCTAAAATGATATCAAAGTCTACCATTTCTAACTCCACAAGATCTGCTGAGATAACTTTCTGAGAAACTGTGACTGGGGAATTTCTGTATACCCGTCTAGCTATAACTGAGTCACCAACTGGTGTAGAGACTGAGAAGGGTTCTAGGAGAGTTTTTGGATTGACATCAAATTTTACAGCTATATATGGAGTTATAAAGGAAAGTGTAGCCCCCGAGTCTAACAATGCATAAACATCAGTATTAAAGACTCGTAACGTACCCTGACCACATAGGGAGAATCTTCCTGGTCCTGACGACCTGGAAGTGCATACAACCTATTTTGCCGCTGACCGCCACCTGTACCAGATAAGGCACCCTGCTGAGTAGGAAGACCTGCTGGAGCTGCTGTAGAATCGGTCTGAGGCTGAGGGCAAACATCTTTACCCTTCTGAGAAGCTGTGGGATAATCCCTCATCATGTGGACTTGCTTACCACATCCAAAGCAATTTACGCTGCCTGCCATGCACTCACCTTGGTAGTTCTTACCACACTTCTTACACATTGGATTAGTGCGCCCACTAGTAACTGAACCTTGGGACTCCTTCCTGAACATAGGCACTGGGGCACTAGCAGAAGATGGAGTTGGGGCTTAATTTTTCTGTCGAAACTGAGAGCGATTTACACTCTCTGACCTCTGCTGAAAGTGGCTATACTCATCTGTTCTAGCCCTCATAGCATCACCTCCCCTTTCCTTGATCTCCTCCTCCTCAATCTGTTGAGCATAAGTAACTAACCTAGAAAAGTCCATTTCCTTCACAAGCATGGCCGTCTTGCATTCCTTGACCACATCGTCGAACACACCTGACACGAACTTGCTCATATGAGCTCGTGAGTCAGCTACTATCACTGGAGCATACTTGGATAACTGTGTGAACTTCAGAGCATATTCTTGTACACTCATGTCATTCTGCCTCAAGTTGATGAACTCCTGAACCTTAGCTTCCCTGAGCTCTAGTGGAAAGAACCTGTCTAGAAAAGCTGTCCTGAACATATCCCAAATCACTGGTCCTATATTGGCACAATGGGATTCCTTCCACTGCTGGTACCAAGTGTAGGCCACTCCTTTTAGATGATAAGCGGCCAAGTTTGCACCCTCGCCTGGAGTGACACCCATAATGTCTGTGACCTTCTGGATGTCCTCAAGGAACTCTTGGGGATCCTCTTCTGAATTGGACCCATGAAACTCTGGAGGGTTCATCCAAATGAAGTCTCGGATTCTGGCTACAACAATATTAACCTGAGGTGGAGCTGGTGCAGCAGCTTGCTGGTTGACCTGGGAGGTCATGGATTGAGCGAGCACTTGGATGGCAGCCTTGAATTCGGTATGCATAACCTGCTCGTTCAAAGGGTCTGCTGGGGCTACTGGCTTATTTCTAGCGTTAGCTCTTCTTGGAGGATTTTTTTTGAAATGCGAAGAGCATGAGCTAGAATAGAGAGAGATAAAATAGAGTTCACACTCTATAGCACGAGTTGGAAAAGAAAGAAGGGAAGTTATTCCTAATAACGTCTCATAGCCCCCCTCCAAAAGTGTGGCGTTCTTCACACCTATGAAGAAGACTCTACCTGACGCGACTTTTAGACATCCTAGGATACTTGAACCTTATGCTCTGATACCAAGTTTTTCACGCTCCGAAGCTACCCTCTGGACACAACATGGTGCTTAGCATCACAAGTGACTCCAAGCTAACCCATGACATGTCAAATCTATGAAAATAAGCAATCTAAGATAAAATCACTATACGGAAGCTAAAATAGTATTAATATCTGAAAATAGAAAGAAACCCAAATGTCTGTATATAAATAGTATAGTTTTAGCTGACGATAACACCAACATCGCGGAGTCTAATCTATGTCTGAAAGCCATCTGACTGAATAAGAGTTATTGGGACATGCCCCCTGCTAACTCTAATGAATCTGAAATCTTAAGATAAATACTGAAATAAAGGCATGTCTATCATCCTCGAACTAATGAGGACTCACCACTGAGCTGCTGAGTACAGACCGGAGGTCGAATTATGCGATCTAGATGTTGAGTGCCTGAACCTATATCATGAAACAATGTAGCACAAAAGTATGCGTCAGTACTTTGAATGTACTGAGCATGCAGGATACAGGCTGGACTGAACAATATATATATGTACATGCATCTGAACAATATATATATACATATAACTGAACATGGAAATAGATATACTGAAGTAAAATTGAAAGCTCAACTGGATGCAATGACCAAGAATAAATCATGTAATTGTAACATGCTGAACTGAACTGAATAACAGAAAATCTAAATACATGGTCAATGCAATATTGAAAATAGACAGTGGGAGACACTACTAATCGACATACCCCAAGCTGAGCTAACTATGGGGCCAACCTGTAACCCAAGATGGAAGGGCGTTCATACCTTGCCAAGGGTACAAACAATTCTGACATGGATCCACTACTGATGTCTACAAGGGACAAGGAGGTACAGCCTAGTCTAACAGCTGACTCCCTCAAACCTACGGTGGTGCCATAGTTCTGGGACTTGGGGATTTTCTACTAAGGGTCATAGCCTAAGCTGACAGCTAAGCCCTCATCCCTAGTCCGCTCGCTACTAAGTCTACTCCCAACTGAATATAAGCTAGCATGCAACTATAACACTGGATAGCTCAAAATACTGATATAATCTGAGAATGCACATAACCATACTGTAGGATATGACATTCAAATTCTGAAATTTGATCATCTGACTGAGTCTGCCTAACAAGTATAATCTATGGAGTACTGAAAATTATAACAAGTTAGGGTTCTGAATTTTGTACATGAATACTGATTCTCTAAGAAATATGGACTAAGCATTATATAATACCATAACATCTGAATAGCAAGAAATCTCTAAGGTCTATGAACCCTAGGTTTAAGCATTCATGGAGAACTGAAGGAATTTGACTGAGTGATAGGGACCTAATGGGTGAAAGGAACCCACTAGTGAAATCCCACATACCTGGATGAAGATTCTACGGTTGAACCTTTTGATTCTGAGAGAAACTTGGAAGAAAACCCTCTTTGCCTTGTTCTTGAGAGAGAGCGTTCTATTCCTTGAGAGATTTGCTAAGTACGGATAATTTAGGAGTAATGAGGGAAAATAGAGTTAGAGACCCTTTAATTACTCCCAAAATAACTTAGGGGCTGAAATAAAATAACTGGGAAAAGACTGGACTGCCCCCACTTAAAGCTGAAATTTTTGGGAAAACTTGCCACCGGATGGGCCGCCCGACGGGCGTCGGACCTGCGATGGCCCATCGGCCCAGGCGTTGAAAAGGGGCAGGTAGGGCTGGTCCCTTAGACATTTCCTACGAGTGGCTCCCATGGCCCGTCACCTCGGTGATGCCCGTGGTGCTAGCCTGTCGGGGCAAGGAAGGCTGGGTCAGGGCGACTGGCCCTCTCTCGCGGGTTGCCCGATGGCCCGTTGGACTTCCGACGCCCGTCGGGTCCCCCGTCGGATTGGAGCCGGCTGGGAAGGGCTCCTAGTCGCCTCTCACGAGCACCTTGATGTGCTGTTGGACCTTCTACGCCTGTGGGTCAGCCCGTGGGGCTTGAGATTTTTCTGAGTTTTTCCCAAGTTCTGAGTTTTAAAAGCTGGTTTAAATTCTGGGGTGTTACAGAAGTGAAAGAAAAGCAAGATAATGATCCTATTTTGCACCAGTTGAAGAGTGCAGTCCATTAACATAGGGTAGAAGTTTTCTCCTAAGGGAGAGATGGTGTGCTTTGAGATCAGGGTTGATTGTGTGTTCCTGACATATATGGGTTGAGACAACAGATTTTGATAGAGGCTCATAGCTCCAGGTATTCTATTTACCCTGCTTCCACCAAGATATACCATGACCTATGGGAAGTCTACTGGTGGAATGGCATGAAGAGGGACATAGCGAGTTTTGTGGCTAAATGTCCTAACTGTCAGCAATGAAGGTAGAGCATCAACGACCATGTGGTATGACTCAGAATATTGATCTTCCTACTTGGAAGTGGTAAGCGATCAATATGGACTTCATTACAGGTTTGCCTCGTACTTGTAGGCAACATGACTCTATTTGGGTGATTATTGATTGGATCACTAAGTCATCCCACTTCTTGGCTGTTAAAACTATGAATTTAGCAGATGATTATGCCAGACTCTAAATTCGGGAGATAGTCAGATTGCATTGTGTTCCATTGTCTATCATTTTTGATAGGGGTACTCAGTTTACATCCCAATTTTGGAGATCGTTTCAGAAAGGTCTTGGTGCTCAGGTTAAGCTTAGCACAACTTTTCACCCACAGATGGATGACCATGCAGAGCGTACTATTCAGACATTAGAGGATATGTTGAGAGCTTGTGTGATTGATTTCAAAGGTAATTGAGATGATCACTTACCTCTAATCGAGTTTGCCTACAACAACAGCTTTCACTCTAGCACCAGATGACTTCTTATGAGGCATTTTATGGATGGAAGTGTAGATCTCCCATTGGTTGGTTTGAGGCAACTTTGATTGGTCCAGATTTAGTTTATGTGACTATAGAGAAGGTTCAGATCATTAGGGAGAGGATGAAGACCGCTCAGAGTCGACAAAAATCATATGCATATGTGAGGAGAAGAGAGTTGGAGTTTGAGGTTGATGATTGGATATTTCTGAAGGTGTCGCCCATGAAGGGTGTGATGAGATTTTTAAGAAAGGGAAACTCACTCCTCACTATGTAGGTCCTTATCAAATTCTAAGAAGAGTTGGTAGTGTGGCTCATGAGTTGGAGTTGTCGGTGGATTTAGAAGCGATTCACCCAGTTTTTCATGTTTCCTTGTTGAAGAAGTGTGTTGGTGATTCGACCTTGATTGTTCCTTTAGAAGATGTGAGTACGAATGATAGCCTTACTTATGAGGAAGTTCCCGTGGAGATTCTTGATTGTCAAATTCGGAGGTTGAGAAACAAAGAAGTCACTTCGATGAATGTCCTTTGGAGAAACCAGTTAGTTGAGGGAGCTACTTGTAAAGCAGAAACAACCATGAAAGCCAAGTACCCTCATCTCTTTCCTTCCGATTCAGTTTCACCTTGAGGTAGTAGTTTCCTCCTTAATATGTTCCTCCGATACTATTCCATCAGTTTCCCTCATGATCCTAGCATGCATTCATGTTTTTTGAAGTTTGTTCAGTCATGTTTTAAAATAGCAAGTCAGTTTTCATGCCTATTCCTCAATTTTCATGTCTTTTTGGTTGGTTGGGCTATTTTCTTTCCAGTTTTTCTTACTTAGTCTTCATTCTAGGAGGAATGATTCCAAGGGCGATATATTCTAACACCCCAAAAATTGAATCAGACTACAAACCTTGAATCCAGAAATTTTGCTACAACTGTTAGCCACCATGGGCCGCCGCCATGGGCATTGAAGATCTGATGGGCCATGGGGCATGCCGTGGAAAATGGACAGTGGCTCTTGAGCCAAACTCCTCCATCCCGACGGGCGGTCACGACAGGCTTCAAAGGTGTGATGGCCCATAAGGACCCATTGTTAGGATCTTCCAACAACTTTCTCCCCAGACGTCCTCCACTCTGACAGGCGTCACCATGGGCGTCGTGGGTGCAACAGCCTGTGTGAATCTGCCGTCAAAATCAGCCAGCAAGTCCTAGACCCTAGGTAGCCCTGCTCGATGGGCCGTCGTGGGCATGACGCCCGTCGGGTAGCCCGTGAGGCGATAATTTTCTGCAACTTTTTATTTTAAGTCAGGGGTAATTTGGTCTTTTCTCCTATTCTTTAATTCCTAAGTGAGGTCATTTTGACCATTTTTGGTAGAGTTTTATCCCCTAATAGCCTAAGCTCTTCTCATTCTAAGTCATTCTATTCCAAAAGAAGAAATAGTTTCTCTTCTCCAACTCTCAAGCTCCAAGCAAGAACCTCAATCTTCAAGTTTCCTCTTCCTTTTCAATCTAGCATACAAAGCTTCAATTCAGATATGTGGGTATTCAATGAGGGATTCCTTTTATCCTTATGCCCAAAACTCATGATTTTTACTTTGAGTTATGAATTTCTGAAATTAGGGTTCTTACCCAATTTGGGGAAAACCTATGGGTTAAATTTTAAAGCATCAATTCATGATTTCTCATTACTTATATATGATTTATTTGAGGTTCCTTAATTAATTTCAAAAGCCCATGCATTAAAGGTGATTTCTAGCATGGTTCCCTCAATTTGCATGTTTTCAAGTGAAAATTGGCATGTTTTATATAGCATGGCCTTATGTATTATAAAATTGCATGCCTAATTCTTCAAGCTATGAACTTAGAAAGAAAAGTATGATTTGAATTATGGCTATGCTAAGTTTTAAGACTTATGATATGAGAATTGCATGACATCAAATATGTCTTTATACTTTTCAATCAATTTTGGCATCAGATATGTCACAAGTATTATATGAGCTATATGTATGTTTTGGGAGTAGTATTTAGCACCGAGTGATGAGGATTCTAGATAACCCAAGTCCAGAAACTACGTTGCCAGCGTAGGTTATGTATCACCCGATGGGTTTATGAAAGTGGTTCCACTCTTTGATTATGGTGCCCTTGCCTTAGCGAGGCATAGGGCATCTTTGCCAACTAGGGTTATATAGTTGGATATGGTGGCTCATACCTTGGAAGGGTTTGGGACAGCTTTGCTAACTAGGGTTATTTAGTTAGATTCCAAGTAGCTCACATGGTCTATTGTAAGTTATAAGAAACTCCCGTATGAATGTTTTCAAGTTTTCTAAGCTTTATGATATCTTATTTTGAGGTTTGACTTCTATATCATGCTTATTACTCAAACTATGATATTTACTTATGATTTCTTCGATTATGCATGAACTCAGTTTTATTTATGTTTCAAGTATGCTTTTTACCATATTCATGCATATCTCATATACTCAGTACATTTTATAGTACTGACGCATATTCTCGCGCTGCATCCTTTGATGATGCAGATACAAGATCTTTCCCTCAGGTTCGTGGCTAGACATCACCAGAGATCCAGTTTCCATTAGTGAGTCCTCATTATCCGAGGGCTAATACTATACTAATTCCAATCATGTCTTTCACTCAGATTTTCGAGTTAGTTGGAGTCTTGTCCCATCAACTCTTATGATAGTTTAGAGGCTTCAGACATAGATAAACTTGTAATCCATATTTGGATTTGGTATTTCTTAGACCTTGTTCCTTTTTTTGATTATGTATGTTCATTTAGTATGCTTCTGCTATGTTCCTTGTATTGATATGAGTATGCTATGACCAAGGGTTAACTTGGGACATTTGTGGTCCCGTATCCCGTGTTACACCTAGGGGGTAGCCTCGCGGTGTGACAAATGCCTTTCACAAAAGGTCTTTCTAGCAGTAGAATAGTAAAATATTGCATTTGACGATTTAGGATTTTTCTAAAAGTTGTGCTCAAAGAAAGGACAACCTTAGCCTTAACATACCTTTCCAACGAACGTCCAAATGCCCGTAGTTCCTTCACGTAAGTCGTTCCTTACGTCCTAAGCTTCGCAAACACTATATATACGTAGCTTATACACACCTAAAAATAGTTCATAATCAAGCTTAAATTGGCAGATTTGCCATAGGATCATAACTGGACGAAACGTCCGTAGAACTTCGTAAAAATGATCATAAAAGAGCCTCGAGATGGTTACCTTAGCAAACCAAGTGTAATGCTTGAAGAACCACATGGAAATACCAAGTCCTATCTGCAGAAATCATCTCCAAACATGGCTTCTCGAAGGGAAAAATGGTTGCCACGCGTAGAGATCACATTTCTAGGCACGGGGGCAAACTCTAGTGATAGAAATCACCAAAAACACACCTTGATCACTCAAGAACTGTCTTGTAACCCTCTCCTATGTTTTTCCCCGTTTCAAAACTATTTTTAGAATGTTTTCATGACTTAAAACGTCAATAGACATATATATTCAATCTTGACCCGACTAGATTCGCGACCCGGTTCGCAACCCAGTTTCAGCACAGACAGTCTGCGGTAAAATAGTCATAACCTTTTACTCCAGGATCGATTTGATGTGAGGTTTTGTGCATTGGAAACTAGACTCGTAGACCTTTGATTTGGTAGGTCGGAGGCCCTCTTCATATATTGGGAGAAAATCTCCAAGACATTTAACTCAATCCATCTCCACTGCCTCGAGTTCAGCTCTCGCTGGCTCGTGATGTACTGAAGACTATATTGATCGTTGAATATCTCGCAGTGAACCCATATAAGTAGCGCCTCTAGATCTTGAGCGCAAAACCTACCGCCGCCAACTCCAAGTCATGAGTGGGGTAGTTGCGCTCGTGAACCTTCAGCTGCCTCGATGCATATGCTATCATACGACCCTTCTTCATCAACACACAATTAAGACCAACCCCTAAAGCATCACATTATACCAAGAAACTTTAACCCTCAACTGGAAAAGTCAACATAGGAGCTGAAGTCAACAAGGCCTTAAGCCTCGGAAAGCTATTCTCACACTGAATCGACCATTGAAATGGGACATCCTTCCGAGTCAGCCTAGTCAAAGGTACTTCTATAGAAGAAAACCCCTCGACGAACCTCCGATAGTACCTTGCTAACCCAAACAGGCTGCGAACCTCGATAGGAGTAGTAGGTCTCGGCCAATCACGAACTATTGAAATCTTAACCTGGTCCACTCTAATCCCATCCTTAGACACCACGTGTCATAGGAATGCAACGGACTCAAGCCAAAACCTGCACTTTGAGAACTTGGCATAAAGCAGATGATCTCTCAAAGTCTAGAGTATAATCCTCAAGTGCTTCTCATGATCCTCTCTACTCCGCGAGTATATCAAGATGTCGTCTATGAAAACTGTCACAAATGAGTCCAAGTACGAGCTAAGCACCATGTGCATCAGATCCATGAAAGCTGCGGGGGCATTAGTCAACCCAAAAGATATCACCAGGAACTCATAGTGGCCATAACATGTCCTGAATGCTGTCTTAGGGATGTCCTCCGCCCTAATCCTCAACTGGTGGTACCCTGACCTTAAATCTATCTTCGAAAACACAGCTGAACCCTGAAGCTGATCAAACAAATCATCTATGCGTGGCATCGGATACCCATTCCTCACAGGCACCCTATTCAGCTGCCGATAATCAATACACATGCGCATCAACCCATCCTTCTTCTTCACAAACAGAATAGGAGCACCCCAAGGTGACACACTCGGCCTAATAAAACCCTTAGCTAACAAGTCCTGGAGATGCTCCTTAAGCTCTCTCAACTCAGCTGGAGCCATACAGTAAGGAGAAATGGAAATGGGCCTGGTGACCGGCTTTAACTCAATAGCAAAGTTGATATCTCTCTCAGGTGGGAGGCCTGACAGGTCTGTAGGGAACACATTTAGGAAATCTCTAACCACAAGGACCGACTTAGGGGAAGAAGGGTCGGCACTAGCATCTCGTACATATGCTAGATAAGACAAACACCCACGAGAAATCAACTTCCTAGCTCGAAGACAAGATATGATCCCAGACGGTGCGCGGCTGACAGAACCCTACCACACAACCGGGGATACGCTAGGCACGACTATGGTAACAGTCTTGGCATAATAATCTAAAAATGCACGGTGAGGGGATAACCATTCCATGCCCAGAATTACATCAAAGTCTAACATATCAAGAATTATCAAATCACCCCAAGTCTCAATATCTCCAACAGAAATCAAACAGGACCTCACAATCCGATCCACTACTAAAGAATCTTCTACTGGGTCAAAACTGATAAATGCATAGATAACGACTCACTGTCCAACCCCAAATGAGGCAAATAGTAGGTAGAAACATACGAGCAAGTAGATCCAGGATCAAATAAAGCAAAAGCTGGTTGACGGCATACAAAAATCATATCAGTGATCACAATATTCGAGGCCTCTGCCTCTGGTTTTCCAGAATTTGCATAAAACTGACGACGACCACCACCTGACCGATCGCCATCCCGACCACCTATTCTGCCATGCAGGGAACCACATCTATCCTGACCACCACCTCCTCTTGTCGGTGGCTAAACTGCATGGATAGGCTGAGCCGACTGAGAAACCGGATGAACTGTACCTCACTAGGGGTAATCTCTAGCATAATGACTGAGAACACCACAATCATAGCAGGGCCCTGACGGCCTAAACTGTCGAGATAAACTGGCAAAACCTGTATGGTCACCACTACCTGATGCCCCAAAAGTTGTACCCTTCAAAGACCAACCACTACAGCCCTATTGGCTATCTGGCCTTGCTCAAACTGAGACCCATCAGAAGATTGAAGCGAATCCTGAACAGATCGACTAGACTAACCCTGGTGCTGTTATGGCTGATACCCTCAGCCCCTCTAGCCCGAACCTCTACCACTGTGATGGGAATCACTGTAGCTATCCTGATGTCGAGGCCTCTTATCTCTAGCCCCTGGATCATGATGATGTAAATACTCTATGGTACGGGCATAGTCTGCAATAGCCTGAAATGATCGACCCCTGGCAACTAATATCTCAGCTGGCTCTCTAAGCTCTGGCCGCAATCCCCAAACAAACCTACAGACTCTATCGGGCTCAGTAGGCATGATCAATGCCCCAAATGGAGTAAGCTGGTGGAAATGGGTCTTATACTCAGATACGATCATGGATCCCTGCATAAGCCTAGTGAACTACTCCCTACGAAGATCTCTGCCGCTCTGTGGAAAGAACTTGGCCATAAAGGCCTCATAAAACTCTGACCAAGACAACGGAGGTGACAAAGATGGTCTACAAGCAACCTGGGCCCTCCACCATAACTTAGCTGGGCCCTCCAGCTGATAAATAGTATACCCAACTCCGTGAGTCTCTAATAAACCCAAATGGTATAGCATATCCTCACAAGTAGTGATAAAATTATGTGGATCCTGATCAGAAGTACCAGCAAACCTCGAAGGTGCCAATCTAAAAAATCTATCCAACACCTTCTGCTCTTTTACTGTCTTAGCTGGGAAAGGAGCAAGAGGTTGTGCAGCCGATGGGACCTGAAGAACCTCAACACGGGGAGTCGCAGTAGCAGGTTGTGCTCCTAAACTCTGAACACCAAGGGCTTCCCCCTGAGCGGGTGTCTGTGCTACCTCAGCAGGCTGATCCCCGATCATACCCGATAACTATAGAAGTAAACCCAGAATGCCTGAAAACTGAGTTGGGGCTGAAGCTGGCACAGAAACTGGTGGTACCTGGGCTGTCCCCTGGTCTAGATACTGCTGCTCGAGAATAAACTCAGGCTCAACCTCGACCCTAGGAGCTCTAGCAGGTGCTGCTGCTCAGGCACGTCCTTGACCCCTGCCTCTACGACCTCCCCAACGTCTAGCTGGTGTCGGCGCTGCTGGAGTCGAAGGCTCACCCCTGCCTGATGTTTATGATCTCGTACGAACCATCAACAGGAGAATGAACTAGAACAAGTGAGATTTCAAGAAACTTCCAAGGAAACTACGCACGAGATAGAAGCAAGAAAAGGTCCTTATTTCCTAAGATGCTACATGTAGCCTTCTGAAGATTGAGTACGGACATCTCCACCTCAATCCGTAGGACTCTACTAGACATTGGCTCCTATACCGATGACACCGATGAAACCTACGCTCTGATACCAAGCTGTTATGACTCGATTTTTTAGTCATGATGGAACCTACAACCCCCCAGTAGGCAAATCAATCTCCGTAGCCTGGAACAATTAGTAATGAATTACTATCTAACAAGCAAGCAGAATAAAACACAATATAAGCAAAAATAAGAGATATAAGATAAAGAAATGGGATAACATGGATATATATAGAAGCTAAAATCAATCAAAAACCTGGTATCATAGCATAAGAGCCGTAACTACATTAATAGAGTAAAAAAGGATCCAAAACAATATATACATATCTGTCTCTGAATAACAAAAAGAGTACAAGATACAAAGGATGAGCTAAAAGCTAAGCCCGGCCGTCAAGAGCTCACCCTTAGTCTCAGATAGTCCAAAATATCAGCCCGCATGAGTCTCCAATGAATCAGCGGCGATGGCCCATACTAGAATCTGCACCAGAAGATGCAGAGTGTAGTATGAGCACCAATTGCTAAGAAATGGGTACCCAGTAGGTATCATAGGCCGACTGGGTGCATATAAGATATAAGAGCAGTAATATAGCAGAAAAGAAACAAGTAGTCATAGAAAATAATGAATAAGTACACGAAAGCTATCACAGAAGGATACAAGAAGAAAACAACATACTTGGCTAGCTACTAGAATATATAAGACACAGGTGAAAGAAAGAAATAATGCACCTGGGATCCTTGCAATAACAATATATATATATATATATATATTATATATATATATATATATATATATATATATATATATATAGGAAGTTTTAGAAATAGGCGGTATACCAGTAACCTCAAGTAAAAAGGGAAGGGGGAAAGAAGAATAATGATAATCATGCTCGAAAATAAGATTTAATAGCCAAACCATGCTAGTAATACTACTCTCAAGTCAGGAAAGAATCAACCGGGAGCCCAAATACAACTTATCAAGCTAACCAAGTGTATGCAATTCAACCCTTAATATTAAATCATCATATGAATCACAAATAGGATCAATATCTTGATAAAGTAACAATAAGTCTACCTACAGTCCTAACGGGCACCCATACACTTGAGGAATACAAACAAGTGAAGACAAACCCTCTGGCATCTTATACTACCAGAACGTACACTCAACAAATAACAAACTAGGGTGGAATATCACACAAATGGATGATATTATATTATATGCTGAAACAAAGTGAAAGTAGTGTCATATTTTACCCCCTCCGGTACCTAAAAAGCCCAATAGAGGTAGGGTCTATGGAAGGGATTCCCCCGAGTACCTCTACTCCATCGTACACCTCTCCTTGGGTCACCCTCGGCCCGTAGCTCTAATTCTGGAATGGCAGGGTCCATGGAGGTCTACACATAGACCACATAATAAATCTCATAACCTTAATGTAATCATCTAGAGTATAGCCGAATCCAAATCAGTCCCTAGATTTTGAAAATGCACGTCGGGGTTCTACCTAGATCTAAATCAGTGGATCAAGTCTCAAAAAGCTAACAAGGGTGCTCAAACATAACCAGGTCTAAAACAGTAGTAAAAACCAATTTGTGGCTTTGTCCGACCGAGTCTAGTACTATCTCAAATCAATAGAAAATCAATTCTAGCACTACGGCCCAGCCGAGTCTAGTATAAGTATGAAAACAATGATAAAATCATCCTTTCAACTTTCTTACTCCAAGAAGATCCATGAAAATAAGTTCCAAACCTTTTATAACCATTTATACTGAAAACGACCCCTCAAGGCCATGCAAGATTTAGAAAATCATAAATAGTAGGCTCGAAGCCAAAATCATAATAAAACAGGTGAAAACCCTCTTTATATGCAGGATAATGGCATGCTCAATCACAAACAGTAGCCCAACGTGTCACAATCAACCTATCGGCCCTGCATAGGCTTCAATCGCTCCACAACATAGATAACCAGCCTAAGATCGCAATATCAATGTTCAGGACTCACAGACATTCCCAAATAACCCACTAATTATGGTCCAGAATCAAATACAGGGCCACATAGGACCACAAGGGTGATATAAGCAACTATAACGAATTCTACAACCAAATGAGTGAAATAATACGAACATAAAAGAACGGGCAAGGTTTGGGGTACCAAGCTAATAAAACCAACCCAAGGATGCTAAATTAGTACAATTATATCTTATATATGCAAAGTCTAAAAAAGTTAAACCATAACCTACTTGTCATCCGACGATAAGCTGCTAGAACGATGATGTCCAAGCCCGAACTGCTCTGAGAAGCTCCGAATAGTAATCAAACTATCATAATCATAAACTAAGCATTAAAATAAGACCAATGATACCCATATTGCTATGGTTATAGCTGGGTCGAACTTCGGGTCACCGACGGGCCCGTGGGCCCCACAACCCAAAGCCAAAAATAATAAACACCAAAATGTTCCCATGTTTACAGGAGTTCATGCCCCAAAATTCAGCGGAAATGGACCAAGATTGGGGGCTAAAATAGTCCAAAAACCAAGGGAAAACAAGGAGGGAATTTATGGGATTTTAACAGAATTTGACAGGAGAACATACCAATTCTAGAAGCCAAGAACACACCCAGATCAGTAGTACACAATCCTCCAAGGTAAGGGACTGAGCAGGTGAAGAAATACAGCAATTTAGAGCAACAATGGATGAAAAATCGTAGTTGGAAGAAGAAGAGAAAAGCTGGAAATTTGAAGCCAACATCTATATATATGCTGGCACGCTCAGGCGCAGGCGCAGCAGCAGCCACATGCCGCAGGCGCGCTGGTGCCCTAGAGCGCTGGCACGCGCAGACGTGCTGGCTGCCAAGCCTGGACTGCACGCAGACGCCTGCGCGTGCGCATGCATGGCCCAGGCGACGCCCTGGCGCCCATACCAGCAACAACAACATGCCATGCCAACCTTTGGTAGATTTTGACCGAACAGACCTCCGGGAATTTGTCTGGGGTCCTGCAAACACAAACGAGCTAAGCTATTTGACTAAAAATGGCATTCTAGACCAAACAGAATTGATAAAAATCCCAACGGAGGTTGATAGAATGAAAAATGAGCCCTATGCCCAAAACTCAACTTTAGGCCAACTTTTCCAAAATGGAACCCCCATGGCCTAAAATGAGTCCAGAAGCCTTGGAACCTGAACCAAAGGTCCTCTTAGCCCAAAGTCGATATTTTGGAGCTAACAACATTATTAGAATTTCCATCCGAGGTTGTCTTTTCCGAAGGTTGATCAAAGACAAACTTTCAAGTTCAACTGCCTAGAAAACACCAAAAACCACTTAAAACCAAACTGAAAGATCCCAGACCCTGACCAAGAGTCCATCCAGACCAAATCCACGTTCCAGAGCTAACAGAACTATCAGAATTTGATTTCGAGTGCATTCACCAAAAATATTGACCGAAGTCAATGATATTCTAAGTTAAGGCTCTAAAACAAGGAAATAGTCATAACGACCAAACGAACAGCCAGGGCACAGAATCACTGGTCCCAGCAAGCCATAAATGACTTGGGGCCTCTATAGGCAAGCTCTAACAGTACAAGAAAATCATAAATGCGGGAATAACCAATAGGGTCATTGCAAATACTTGAATGTTTAGCCTAAAAAATAAGTAGTAACTTGAAAACAAAGGGAGTCCAAATTTTCTGTTGAGCACCATTGCATTTTATCATATATATGATATTGCTATATTTGTGATAAAACAATATTTTCTAGTAAAGCATTTATAAATGAATAAGTAAGTAAATTATAAAAAGTTCTCAAGATTCTCATTTTGCACTTGAAAGTGAGTTTGAGTTTGCCTGATCGTCCGTAGGATTGGCCTCGCGAGTAGGGACTTTCTTTATTGTATCGATCTGAGTAACAAGTAATAAAGTGCAAAAAAAATTTAATCAAACAACTATCTTCTTTAGAGAATTTATTTATCTATTTTGCAAAAGAATTGACATTACCCGTTGGTCTATTAGTTGAAAATAGCTCTAAAATGAACTTACTAATGAGCCATTGACATAAACATTAGTTCAAGTAACTCAAGTATTAACACCAAATTACCAAATTATTCATCCACAAATAGGTCTAAAAGATGGAAATGAAAGAACTGACAGGAGATGAAAATAAAAAAATGATCTTTTTCATGGCTGGAAGCAAAAAAAAAAACAGCTTGGATATAAACAGAATCTGAACGGACATATTCTGAAAAGAAATCTAAAGTAAATGGAATTATAATCAAAATTTATTTTAAATAAGAGTTTAATATATCCTTCAACTTTAACATCCATGAAATTCAGCCGAAAAATAAAAAAATTGAAGAGAAATTGAAAAGTCAAACAAATGAATTATGCAGAACACGGAAGAAAAAAATGAATATTTAGGAAAAAAGTTAAGGGATAATACCTGAACTTGTAAGCCAATTGAAAGAAAGAAGAAAAGTGAGTATTTTATGTCGTTCTGAAAGCTCCGAGAAGGAAAGAGACTACTTCAGTCTCTATTCAAGTAAGCAAGCAGAGAGAATGTGTACTTCTAGGCTCTAGCCTCTATGAATTAAGGTTGCAATTGAAATATCATAGAGCAAAATTATAATAATGATCATATCATTGAGTAAAATTATAATAATGCCCTTGGTCGTTCTTGCATCACATTTCTATGTAATAGAAATATTTTATAAATAGAACAAGAGGCAGTTATAGCAAGATTACCATGCATGAGATGTTGACATTATTTATTTTTGCTTGAAGATGATTATTGCCTCTCAATTTTGGAGGTGTCGTTACTACAAAAGTGTTTTTTTCTTGGCCATTGTCACATGATTATAGATTTTACTGCATTTGACATTCTTATTGTGTGACCCTTTTTGTTTGTAAGAGATCTATAAATATGAAAATTCATTTTCATAATTTATCACGATCTGAAAACTCAGGTCATGATGACACCCATTATAACCCATTAGTAGGTAAGCCAACTCTTTAGCCAGAAATGACAAGCAACGAGCTAAATAAGAAAAAGAGATAGAACGGAAAAATAAGCAGAACATGCATATACATAAAAGGAAAGCGAGGAACAAAATATACAAAAAAATTGGCCAAGACCTGTTATCAGTCAGTAGAAGAGCTACTACATCATAAGGAGTACTAGCCCAAAATAAAGGAAGATGGATCAACTCTGGTCACCAAGAGCTCACCCTATGTATCCTATCAGTAGCTCGGTATGAGGATGGTGTCAATGGTGATAACTCGTACTAGAATCTGCATCAGGAAAAAGATGCAGAAGTGTAGCATAAGTACCAAACACGTGGTAGCCAGTAGGCATAATAGGCCGACTGAGCTCAAATAAGATACAAGTATAATAAATGCAAATATCTACTAAAAGTAAGTAAGAAGGGGTCAGAAAGCGAGTAACAAGACAAAGTTTGACAATTAAGAGAACTATAAGTAGATAACTCGAAAAGCGTAAAGTAATAGTCTAACTACAACCTAACTGAACCCTCATAAGCTCGAAAAGTACACACAATAATAAATAAACATAAATGGCCCCCATAAACACGATAGATACAGACAACAAGTGATAATAAAACCAAGCATAATAATAATTACATGCGGAAGAATGCCATGATGTACCGTATGAGATGAGTGAAGTGATCAATAGTACCGTATATGCCTCCTCTAGTCTATATCTCATAAAGGCAGGATCCATGAGGGACTCACGATATCTGTATATCTATCTAGAACCATTTCCCATTGGGCATGCAAATTATGAAATTGGAAATTCTGGATGAAATTGGCCTTCAAGCCACTTATACTAGACTTGTGGCCGTAGGTTTTGATCCATGACTCGCAGGTGCTGAGGTAATATTCCAGTGGCTTGCTTCAAACTTGCATCTCACCCACGTTTTATAGGCGAGGACTTTCGAAATTCAAGTCTCACGCATCTTTGAGGCGGTGAGCTACTTTTTTTCTCGACTAGTAGTTCGGGCTTTTTGCTTTTCTTTCTTTGCATATTTGGGTCCAAATCCACTCTCATCTCCAAATTCTAAGAGTGCCTGCACTAAGAGAATAAAGGCATAAAATCCTTCTAAATAGCATAAGATTGAGGCAATAATTCATGCTTAAGAGCTAACTTATCAAACCCCAAACTTAAACTATTGTTTGTCCTCAAGCAAGACATTCACTAAGCAACAAGTTGACCCAAGATTTAAAGACACAATGATCATACTAAGACTACTATGACTCAATCAAAACAAATCAAACTAAAAGACTCAATCAAGAACACTAGTTTCAATTAGTTCCACCACGAGTTCAAGGCAACCACAACATTTCAAAATTCTTTTCATGAGATTTCACTTATCCATTTAAAGTCGTGGAACATTTTCACTTAAAACAAGATCAAATAGCACCTCAAGTCATTGACACTATACTTTCAAAGATTGCCTCAATTTTCACTTCACAACTTGTCGCATTCATTCCTCTTAATTGAGGTCAAGACTTCACCATTTATTCAAAGTTGTAATGTCACTCACAACAAGAGAGAATCTCACTCACAATCATGAATTTCATAGCAATAGGGATCATAAGATAGAATAAAAGACGATCACTTTCTCAAAGAAGTTCAAGTGCATACATATAGAACCATAGACTCGCCCTTCATGTAATTCGCTACTAATGTAGAGTTACAAGGTTCAGAATCACTAAGGACTTGCGGGTAACTATGGAGGTTAGGGTTAAGGTAAGGATGCAATTTAGGATTCGTGACTATAACCTACCTAACGCTATCATTAGGCATTAAAATACACCGCTCACATCATGTGTCATGCCTCGAGGCTACCTCGTAAACGCAACACGGTGCCCAGTGTCACAAGTGACCCCAAGCTAACCTATGGCATATCATATCTATACAAGTTCAATTAAAACATGCACTGTGCATAAGCTAAACACAGTTTAATATCTGAAGAAGGGAAAAGCCCAAAATATCTGAATATACCAAATATATGAAGAATATAGTGATGACCGACAACAACACTAACAACTCAAATTGAATCTAGTCTATGTCTGAAAGCCTCTACTAATACGAGTTACTAGGACATGCCCCCAGCTAACTCTAATAATATGAAAACCAAAATAAGAAAACTGAAAAGTAAAGCATGTCCATCGTTCTCGAACTATGAGGACTCACAACTGAAGTTGTTGAGTAGGACTGGAAGTCGATCTAAGTGCGGTTTGGATGTTGATCACCTAAACCTATATCATAAAATAATGTAGCATAAAAATATGCATCAGTACTTTGAATGTACTGAGCATACGAGATATGTGTTGAGCTGAACAATACAAGGGCTAAACATGGGAATATGTATACTTAATCATAAACTGAGAAGTAAGCTGAGATGCAATGGCCAAAAAAAATTCATGAGTATACAACATGCTGAACTGAATATAAGGTTAATGCAATATGAGTCTGACTGTGCGAGATATTATTAACCGACATACCCCAAGCTGAGCTAACTATAGGGCCAACCTGTAAGCCTGGATGGGAGGGTGTTCATACCTTGCCAAGGGTACGAACAAGTCTGATGTGGATCCACTAACTGATGTACACAAGGGACAGAGGTGTGCAACCTAACCTGACAACTGACCCGTCTTTACACTTATGGTGGCGCCGTAGTTCTGGGATTGGGGGACTACTACTAAAGGTCTTAGCCTAGTATGATAGCTAAGCCTTCATCCCGTCATCCGCTCGGTACTAAGTCTACTCCTAACGGAAATATAAGCAATGAAATACAAGCCAAAACACTGGATAGCTCAAATACTGACAATAGTCTGAGAATGCACACGCGCGCACACACACACACACATATATATATATATATATATATATATATATATATATATATATATACTGAAACTGATGGCATTCTAATACTGAAATATGATCATCTGAATTGTCTTCCAAGCAAGTATAATTTATGAATACTGAAATTTAGACACGCTAGAGTTTCTGAGTCCAGAACCTGTGACTATACTAACTCTCCAGGAAACATAAAATAAATACCAATATAAGTAGTAAAATTTGAATTACAGTGAATCCCTAAGATTTAGAAACCCTAGGTCTGAACAAATCCATAGAGAACTGAAGAACTGGCTGAAACTAAGGACTCAATGGGTGAAAGGAACCCATTGATAAAATCCCACATACCTGGAGAAGAAACTATGGAGAAGTCCTTTGGATTTGGGGCTGAACTTGAAGAAGACATGTGCTTGTTTTTAAGAGAAAACTGTCACCTCTTTTCTCCTTTTCCTTTCTAAGTCTGATGATTTTAGAAAAATAGGTGATTTAGGTAGTTTTTGGCTAATTAATTAGGCTTAGAATAACCAAAACGATGCAACATAGGCCTTAAAAGAAGTAGAAAAAGTCTAGAACTCCCCTAGGAAATTTTAAAAGAACTCTGCTGAAAATTACAACTCAGGGATCACGGCTTGGTTGATGGACCATAGTCCTGGATGACGGTTCATCAACTGAGTCGTGGTCCTGCCCAGGAGTCTTGGGGGTTCTCTAATCAGAATGAACTACGACTCCACAGGATGGACCGTACTTCTAAATGACGGTTCATCATGTGGCTCGTTGTTCTTGGGACTCTAGTCTCATCTGAGGATTCCACGAGTCAAAGGACAGACTGTGTTTCTGAAGTATGATCCGTGACCTGACTCGTGGTCTCTGATCCCTAAACTGAGGGTCCTCTGATTAAGGAAGACCATAAGTGACAGGACAGATCGTGATTCAAAACTACGATCCATGGTCTAACTCATGGTTCCTGAGACTTGAACTGGGGGCCTGCTGGAAAGTGGGACTACGGTTGAGACGGCGAACCATGGTTCCAAACTACGATCTGTGGTCTTAATCGTAGTTCCTGGAAACTTAAATTTTTCTGAGATTTTCCTACTGAGTACAGTCCAGTAGCTGGTCCAGATTCTGGGGTGTTACAATATCTTCCCCTTGGGATCATTCGTCCTCGAATAAAGACTAGACAAGTTGAGTTTGGAGGGAAGGAGCTACAATCCCTACCAACTGAGTTACTAGAAACTGATATCTAACTGAACTGAGTTCCATGAACATGCAAATGTGCTGAAATGCAAGGATAACTGATGGAACAAGGCACTGGGCTGAATTGCATGAGAGTAAACTAAGAAACTGAAGAGGAACTAATACCTCAAGGTGAAACTTAATTGGAAGGAAAGAGGTGAGGATACTTGGCCATCATGGCTCCTTCTGCTTCCCAAGTAGCTCCCTCTATGGACTGATTCCTCCACAACATCTTTACTAAAGCGACCTCTTTATTTCTCAGCCTACGAACCTGACGGTCAAGAATCTCAACTGGAACTTCCTCATAGGTGAGGCTATCCTTCACAACCACACTCTATGAAGGTATTATCAATGTCAGATCACCCACACATTTATTCAACAAGGAAATGTGAAAGACTGGATGAACCGTTGCTAGTTCTGCTGACAACTCTAACTCATAAGCCACATTACCAACCCTTTTCAAGATTCTATGACGACCTACATACCTGGGGCTAAGCTTTTCTTTCTTGCTAAATCACATCACTCCCTTCATGGGTGATACTTTTAGGAAGACCCAATCATCGATCTCAAACTCTAAGTTCCTTCTCCTAACATCTGCATAGGACTTTTAACGACTCTGAGCTGTTTTCAATCTCTCTCTAATGAGCTAAACTTTCTCCATAACCTCATGAACTGAATGTAGACCGATCAAGGCTGCTTCACCTACTTTGAACACACCAATCGGAGACCTACATCTACTCCCATAGAGTGCTTTATAAGGGGCCATCTGAATACTGGAGTGAAAACTGTTATTATAGGCAAACTCTATGAGAGGTAGGTGATCATCCCAACTACCCTTGAAATCAATCACGCAAGCTCTCAATATGTCCTTTAAGGTCTGAATGGTACGCTCTGCTTGACCATCCATCTGCGGATGAAATATTGTGCTGATATTTACCTGAGTACCAAGACCTTTCTGAAATGATCTCCAAAATTGAGATGTAAACTGAGGACCCCTATCTGAAATGATAGATAAGGGAACCCCATGCATCCTGACTATCTCACTGATGTAGAGTATGGCATATCCTCCACTGAATCTATAGCCTTAACAGCCAAGAAGTGAGCTGACTTAGTAACTTTGTCCACTATCACCAAAATAGAGTCGTGCTGTCTGCGAGTACGAGGTAAACCCGTAATGAAATTCATGTTGATCACCTCCCACTTCTAAGTAGAAATGCTAATATCCTGAGTCACACCTCCTGGTTTCTGATGTTCTACTTTAACTAGCTGATAGTTGGGACACTTAGCCACAAAATCTGCGATGTCCCTCATTATACTATTCCACCAATAGACTTCTCGTAGATCACGGTACATCTTAGTGGCACCCGGATGAATGAAATATCTGGAATTATAGACTTTCATAAGGATCTGCTGCCTCAACTCACCCACATTAGGTACACATAAACGGCCCTAGTAATGAAGCACACAATCTCCCCCTTGGGAGAAAACCTCTACTGTCTGCTGAAAAACTGCACCTTTCAACTGAAGTAATATGGGATTGCTGTCTTATTTCTCTTTAACCTCCACTACCAATGAATATTCTTACCCATTCCGGACTATCACATCACCATCTCTCGTGTTCATAAGGCAAACTCCTAACGAGTAAGCCTGTGAACATCTCTGGCTAATTCCTTCTTCTCTTCTCAATATATGATACACTACCCATGGACAGTCTGCTGAGGGAATCAGCCACTACATTGGCCTTACCCAGATGGTAGAGCACATTCATATCATAGTCTTTGAGGAACTCAAGCCATCTCCTTTGACGAAGATGCAACTCTTTCTGGGTGAACACATACTGGAGGCTCTTATGATCTATGAACACATCAACATGAACACCATACAAGTAGTGTCTCCTAATCTTTAGGGCAAAAACAACATCTGCAAGCTCGAGGTCATGAGTCGGGTAGTTCTTCTCATAGACCTTAAGCTATCTGGAAGCATAAGCTATGACCTTACCCTGCTACATCAAAACGCAACCTAGACTGACCCTAGATGCATCGCAATAAACCACATAGCCATCTGAACCCTCTAGTAAAGTCAAAATGGGAGCCGTAGTCAACCTGGTCTTCAGTTATAAGAAGCTTTTCTCACACTCATCTGACCACTAAAAATTGATCTTTTTCTGAGTCAACTTGGTCAATGGGGCAGCTACGGTTGAAAATCCCTCAACAAACCTCCAGTAGTAACCAGCCAAACCAAAGAAACTTCTAATATCAATCGGAGAGGTGGGTCTGGGCCAGTGCTTTATGGCCTCAATTTTCTGAGAATCCACTCGGATCCCTTCATTTGATGCCACATGACCAAGGAAAGCGACAAACCATAACCAGAATTCGCATTTGATGAACTTAGCGAATAACTGACGATCTTTGAGAGTTTGCAGAATAACTCTCAGATGAGTCACATGCTCTTCCTCATTCCGAGAATAATGGATGATATCATCAATAAAGACAATGATGAATAAGTCCAAATACTGTTTGAACACCTTGTTCATTAAGTCTATGAAAGTTGCAGGCGCATTGGTTAGTCCAAAAGACATAACAACAAATTCATAGTCGAATCCTGAAGGCTGTCTTCGGGATGTCACTATCTCTGACTCTAAGCTAATGATAGCCGAATTTGAGGTCTATCTTAGAAAAGTAACTAGCACCCTGAAGCTGGTTAAACAAGTCATCAATCCTGGGGATGGGATACTTATTCTTGATTGTAACTTTATTCAACTGACAGTAGTCAATGCAAATCCTGAGAGAACCATCTTTCTTACACATGAACGAAATTGGAGCACCCCATAGAGAGATATTGGGTCTGATTAAACCCTTATCTAGAAGGTTCTTTAACTGTTCTTTCAATTCCTTAAGCTCTGCTAGAGCTATTCTATAAGGAGTAATCGAAATAGGCTGGGTATCTGGAAGTAGATCTATTCCGAAGTCGATTTTCCATTCAGGAAAAACTCCAGGAAGATCTTCTGGAAATACTTCTGGAAATTTATTCACTAGTGGAACTGACTCAAGAGTTGGGGTCTCGGAGTTTGAAGCCTTAAACCGAACAAGATGGTGGATATACCCTTTGGAAATAATTTTTCTTTCCTTAAGGTAAGAGATGAATCGACCTACAGGCATTGAGCTACTACCCTTCCATTATAAGACTGGCTTGTTTGGAAACTGAAAATGAATAATCCTAGTTCTATAATCAACTGAGGCATAACAGGAATGTAACTAATCCATGCCTAGAATGATGTCAAAATCAATTATTTCAAACTCTACAAGATCTGCTGAGTTGACTTTCTCAGAGACTATGACAGGGCAATTTCTGTATACCCGTCTAGCTATAACTGGGTCACCAACTGGAGTAGATACTTAGAAGAGTTTTGGGGGAGTTTCTGGACTGACCCCAAATTTTACTGTTATATATGGAGTTACAAAAGAAAGCGTAGCCCATAGATCTAATAATGCATAAACATCTAAATGGAAAACTTGCAATGTACCTGTGACCACATCAGGAGAATCCTCATGGTCCTGTCAAGCCTGAAGAGCATATAACCTGTTCTGGCACTGACCATCACCTGTACCAGACGAGGCACCCTGCTGAGTGGGGCGACCTGCTGGAGCTGCTGCAGAGCTGACCTGATTCTGTGGGCGAATATCCTTACCCTTTTGAGAAGCTGCTAGACAATCTCTTATAATGTTGCCTGGCTTACCACACCCAAAGAAATTCCCACTACCTACCATGCACTAACCCTGGTGGTTGCTAGCACACTTCTTACACACTGGATGGGTATACCCGCTAGTAACTTTACCTTGGGACTTAGAGCCAGACACTCTATCCCGTCGATCCTTCTTGAATTTCGGTACAGGGGCACTGGCAGAAGATGGAGCTGGAGCTGAAGACTTATGATGAAAATGAGAGAGATTTACACCTTCTAACTTCTGTTGAAAGTAGTTGAAATTATCTGTTCTGGCTCTCTTACTGTCTCTTCCCCTCTCTTTGATATTTTCCTCCTTAATTTGTTGAGCATAAGTAACCAATCTGGAGAAATCCATCTCCTTAATTAGCATAGCGGTCTTGCACTTATTGACCACATCATCCGACACACCAGATATGAACTTGCTCATACGAGCTCTGGACTCAGCTACTATCGTTGGAGCATACTTAGACAACTGCGTGAACTTGAGAGCATAATCCTTCACACGTATGTCATTCTGCTTCAAGTTTATATATTCTTGGACCTTGGATTCCCTGAGCTCAAGTGGGAAGAACCGGTCCAGAAAAGCAGTCTTGAAAAGATTCTAACTCACCAAACCGGCATTAGTACCTCGAGACTTCTTCCACTGCTGGTACCAAGTGTAAGCCACTCCCTTCAACTGATAGGTGGCTAAATCTGCACTCTCGACTGGAGTGACACCCATAATACTTGTTACCTTCTGGATGTCGTCAAGAAACTCTTATGGATCCTTTTCTGACTTAGACCCATGAAATTCTGGAGGGTTTATCCTAGTGAAATCCTGGATCCTTGCTGCAGCAGTGTTAGTCTGAGGCAGAGTTGGTGCCGCAGCCTGTTGATTGACCTGGGCGGTCATGGCCTGAGCAAGCAATTGGAAAGCATCCCAGAATTTATCATACGTGACTTGCTCATTCAATGGGTCTGCTGGAGCTGCTGGCTGATTCCTGGCGTTAGCCCTTCTGGGAGGCATCTTCTGAAATGCGAAGAGCATGAGTTAGAAGGAGATTAAGTAGATTTCATACTCTATAGCATGAGCTGGAAAAGAAAGAAGGAAAGTTGTTCCTAATGACATCTCATAGCTTCCCCCCATAAGTGTCGAGCGCTTCACACCCATGAAGAAGGCTCTATTTGGCGCGACTTTTAGACACCCTAGGACACTTTAACCTTAGGCTCTGATACCAAGTTTGTCATGCCTCGAGGCTACCCCCTAGACACAACACGGTTCTCACTGTCACAAGTGACGCCAAGCTAACCCATGGCATGACATATCTATACAAGTTCAATTAAAGAATGCACTGTGCGAAAGCTAAAAATAGTTTAATATCTGAAGAGGTAAAAAACCCAAAATATTTGAATATATAAAATATATGAAGAGTATAGTGCTGACCGACAACAACACTAACAACTCAAACTGAATCAAGTCTATGTCTGAAAGCCTCTAACTGATACAAGTGATGGGACATGCCCCCAACTAACTCTAATAATCTGAAAACCAAAATAAGAAGACTGAAAAGTAAAGCATGTCCATCATCCTCGTACTATGAGGACTCACAACTGAAGATGCTGAGTAGGACTGGAAGTAGATCTAAGCACGGTCTGGATGCTGAACGCCTGAACCTACATCATAAAATAATGTAGCAAAAAAGTATGCGTCAGTACTTTGAATGTACTGAGCATGCGAGATATGTGCTGAGCTGAACAATACAAGGGATAAACATGGGAATATGTATACTGAAGCATAAACTGAGAAGTCATCTGAGATGGAATGGACAAATAAATATCACGAGTATACAACATACTGAATTGAATAACTGAATATAAGGTCAATGCAACATGAGTCTGACTGTGGGAGATACTATTAACCGACATACCCCAAGCTGAGCTAACTATATGACCAACTTGTAATCCTGGATGGGAGGGTGTTCATACCTTGCCAAAGGTACGAACAAGTCTGACGTGGATCCACTAACTGATGTCCATAAGGGACAGAGGTGTGCAACCTAACCTGATAGCTGACCCTTCTTTACACCTATGGTGGCGCTGTAGTTCTAGGATCGAGGGACTACTACTAAAGGTCTTAGCCTAATATGACAACTAAGCCTTCATCCTGTCATCCGCTCGGTACGAAGTCTACTCCTAACGAAAATATATGTAATGAAATATAAGTTGAAATACTGGATAGCTCAAATACTGACAATAGTCTGAGAATGCGCGCGCGCACACACACACACACACACATATATATATATATATATTGAAACTGATGGCATTCTAATACTTAAACACAATCATCTGAATTGTCTGCCTAGCAAGCATAATTTATGAATACTGAAATTTAGACATGCTAGGGTTTCTGAATCCTGAACCTGTGACTATTCTAACTCTCCAAGAAACATAAAATAGATATCAATATAAGCAGTAGAATCTGAATTACAATGAATCCCTAAGATTTAGAAACTCTAGGTCTGAACAAATCCATGCAGAACTGAAGAACTGGCGAAAACTAGGGAATCAATGGGTGAAAGGAACCCATTGATAAAATCCCACATACCTGGAGAAGAAACTATGGAGAAGTCCTTTGGATTTGGGGCTGAACTTGAAGAAGACCTCTGTTTGTTCTTGAGAGAAAACTGTCACCTCTTTTCTCCTTTTCTTTTCTAAGTCTGATGATTTTAGGAGAATAGGTGATTTAGTGTCACGACCCAATTTCTCGATCATGATGGCACCTACAACCCCCGGTAGGTGAACCAATCCCCGTAGCCCAGAACAGTTAGTAATGGGCTACTATCTAACAAATAAGAGAATAAGATGAAGAGAACAGATAAAAGGACTATAAATATATACATATGCGGAAACTAAACCAAACCCCAAGACCTGGTATCATAGTATAGAGCCAAACTACGTACATGGAGTGCAAATAAACCAAAACTATATATACAGATGTCTCTGAATAGTAATAGAGTACATGAAGCAAAAGATAAACTAAAGCTAAGCTCCGATCGCCAAGAGCTCACCCTCAGTCTGAAGTAGTCCCCAACAGATCTCCAAGCACGAATCACAATGATCTAACGGCGATGGCCCACACTAGGATCTGCACCCAAAGATGCAGGGGGTAGGGGTGAGCACCAGATGCAAAGCATAAGGTACCCAGTAGGTATCATAGGCCGACTGGGCACATATAAGATAAAAGCGTAGTAATAGCAGAATAGAAGCAAGCAGTCACAGAAATCAACGAAAGGTACACATGAACTAGCCCAGAGGGAAATCAACAGAACCACATGTGAGGCTAGTGAGCAGAATATACACACCAAAGGCACAGGTGAAAGTAAGAAATAACGCACCTGGGGTCCTTGCAATAACAATGTATATAAAATAAGTTTACGAAATAGACGGTATACCGGTAACCTCAAGTGTAAGAAGAAGAGAGGAAGAGTAATGATAGGCATGCTCAGAGACATGAATCAAACTCAACTAATCATATCAATCTCAAATTCAGAAACTAACAGTCTAGCAGTAACCAATTTCATACTTAACCGTAACAGGGAACAATGCTGTAAGTAAATAGTAAAAGTCTACCTACAGTCCCCCGGCCGCCCATACAACCGAGGAACACAAATAAGTGAAAACAAACCCTCCGGCATCCCATACTACCGGAGCGTACAATCAGCAAACAACAAACAAGGGTGGAGCCTCAAACAATGAATGATATGATGCATGAAGATCTCAAGTGAAATGGTACCTCTGTATGTACCTCCTCCGGCGCCGATCCGGCCCAGCAGGTAGGTTCCATGGAAGGACACTGCCCGTATACCTCTACTCCACCGTATACCCCTCTTCTGGCACACGCATCCTGTAGCCCCTGGCCCGGATGGCAAGGTCCATGGAGGTCCCAAACCCCATACTAAAACTCAGTATCAGAATATGTCGTCCGGAAGCAAGTTCGGTATCAGGATAGAGACCCAGTCTCGAATATGCAATGCCCAGACCCTGTCCAGGACTAAAGTAGTAGGAAAATGTCTCAAAAACCCCTCCAAGGGTGCCCGAGCATAACCGGATCTAAACCGTAAAAAGTCATCTCAGGTGCTCGGTCCGACCGAGGCTAAAAATCATCTCAAGTAACAAGAAAACTCAATTAGCACCCCGGCCCTGCCGAGTCTAGCGATAATCGTAAAACTGATGATTTTAAACATAATTTTACTTTCGTGCCCAAAAATATTCACAAGTTAAATCAAACCATTTCCAAATTATTTCCATCAAAAACGGGCCCCCCGGGACATGCAAGGTTTAGAAAATGGTGCCAGTAGGCCCGAAGCCCAAACCGTAGTAAAATATGTATAAACCTTTTTATATGCATGAAAATGGTATGATCAAACACAATAGCTGCCCAGCAGCTCACAATCAACCTATCGACCCTACACAGGCCCACAGCTACTCAGCAAGCATAACCAGCCTAGAAGGATAATTCTATGCCCGGGACTCGCGGAAATTCCCAAAATCCCACCTTCTATGTTCCAGAGTCAACAAGGCCTCACAGGACCACAAGGGTAAATAAAATATATCGGCAAATACTACAAGCAACGGAGGAACAAAAGTAGGCGGACAAGAATAAAGCGGTCGAGGTCTGTGGTACCAACCTAATAAACCAACCCAAGGATGCCCATTAATACAATTTTATTCTATATATGCGGAGTCTAGGAAAAATAAACCGTAACCTACCTGTCGTCCGATGACAAGCTTGAACCTCTCCGAAAAATCCCCAACACGAAATCAAACTCGAAATCGGGCTTGAATAACTTGACGTAGATAATTGATTATCAAATATTGCATCAAAATCCTTTGTTTCGTTAATGTGAAAGTACAAAAACTTATCTTGTGCAAATGTTAGTAGAAGAACTTGTAGAAAAGTTGGTTGTCAATTGATGAGCAAATGGATATCTGCAATTCCAAATGTATTCTGCTAAGCATTGACCAAAATGCTTACTACACCTTAATTAAAGTGTCCAACTTGACATGTGGCAGCCCCTTATTATTGAGAGGTTGCTGTACTCTCTCCTCCACTTCCACGTGGAGGTGGAGGTGGCAACCAATTTCCTCCCGCTAAGTATATACTCGGGTATTGCGTAAATTCGTGGTAAAATAAATATAATTTTTGAATATACCATAATCATTAGAAAATTATTTCGAATAAAACCTACTATATTATAATAATAAATTTCAAAATAACTAAATTTACTATCTCCGTTAAAATATTACAATGTATAAAAACCTTATAAAATAAATACATATACAATTATATCGTAACAAAATACTTTTCATAAACCTTTAAAATATTTTGAAAAGGCAATAATAATATAATTTTTACCAAATTCAACTTTTAAATAAAATATTTTCAAATACACGCGCGATGCTAATAAAATTCTTAAGCATAGGCTCGTAATTCACCAACGCACGATTTTGATACTCAAGAATTCTCTCGGGATCCTCCCTTATGTTTTATCACTGTTTCGGAACTGAAATGGCGTTTTAAAACGTGAAGTTGAGGCTTAAATCGAGTTTAACCCGACCCGGTTCGCGACCCGGTTCGCAACCCATTTTCTGCCAGATAGTCCGCGGTAAAACAATCATAACTTTTTACTCCGAGATCAGTTGGACGTGAGGTTTTGTGCGTTGGAAACTAGACTCGTAGACCTTCGATTTGGTATTTTGGGGGACTTCTAACTCTTTATATATTGAGAGAAAAGCACCGAGATATTTGACCCAAAGTTCAGAAAATTTATCAAAGAACCTTACGATCAAACAAATGGACCCGACACCGAAATACCGGTCCTGACGAGCCTTAAGTGACTTGGGGCCACTACAAACAAGCTCTAACGGTTCAAGGAAAACGTAAACGTGGAAATAACCAGAAGGGTCATTACATTTAGGTAGTTTTTAGCTAATTAATTAGGCTTAGAATAACCAAAACGACGTAGTATAGGCCTTAAAAGAAGTAGTAAAAGTCCAGAATGCCCCTAGAGAATTTTAAAAGAACTTTGCTGAAAATCGCGACTTAGGGATCACGGCTTGGTTGTTTGACCATAGTCCTGGATGATGGTTCATCAACTGAGTCGTGGTCCTGCCCAGGAGTCTTGGGGGTTCTCGGATCTGAGGGAACTATGGCTCCACAGGACGGACCATACTCCTAAATGACGATTCGTCATGTGGCTCGTCAATTCCAGGGACTCTAGTCTGGTCTGAGGATTCCACAAGTCAAAGGACGGACTGTGGTTCTGAAGTACGGTCTGCGACCTGACTCGTGGTCTCTGAGCCCTGAACTGAGGGTCCTCTGATTAAGGGAGACTACGAGTGACAGGATGGACCATGGTTCTAAACTACGGTCCATGGTTTGACTCGGGGTTCTTGAGACTTGAACTGGGGGCCTACTGGAAAGTGGGACTATGGTTTAGACGATGGACCATGGTTCCAAACTACGGTCCGTGGTCTTAATCGTGGTCCTTGGAAACTTAAATTTTTCTAAGATTTTCCTGCTGAGTACAGTACAGTAGCTAGTTCAGATTCTGGGGTGTTACATCATTGATTTAACATCACCTTATTTCTCCCTTTCACAACCTACGTTCTTCCCAAAGCCGTTTATCTAAACACCTTTGTTTTACTCTTTTAGAATCCACAAGGCAAGAGGTAGCACCACTCAATTCTTTTTTCTTTCTTTCTTTCCTCTTTTGATAGTTTCAAGCAACTCACAAGATAAGCATAAGGTCCTACCCAACATTGAAGCTAATTTCCTCATTTAGGACACTATTGCACACACCCCCAAACTTAGGCTTTGCCTGCATCAAACATCCCATTTTTCATTCAATTCCAGCCCTCCTCCCCCAAAATTAGGCGTTTAACCTACATCTTCATTATCAAGCATTTAGAGAGGTACGGTGCCAAAAATAGAGGGTTCCAAAGGGTAAAGGCATGTAACATGGGTGCCAAAGAAAGGTTAAAGGTTCAAAGATGTTGAGTAGGATCAATGTTAAGGGAAGGAGATTTTCGGTAAAGTGACTGTCGAAAGAGGAACTAAGGTCATCTTTCAAGTCAAGCAAAATGTAGGCTTTTGCCTTGAATCACATTTCAGGAAAGTTCTAGACGATATTCATACACAAGAACGTACTAAAACCTTACCACACAAGGCATCACAAGTACTAGGAATTAGTAGCTATTCTCAATCTCAATTGAAATAAATGACTATTGACAAGCTATTATGCGTTTCACGCAACTCATTTGTGAAAAAAAAAGCCAAACAAGAAGTTTAATGATCATGATAAGAGAATGCTTGAATTTATTTTCCCCTCTTGTCTCAATTTCCTAAAATCAATGCCTAGAATTTTTTTGATGGTCCCGCTCAAAACAAGTGGGACACAGAATCAAAATAAGCATTAAAACTGGCATTTCCCTTAAGAAAATTGTCTCTCAATATATTATAGGGAATTGACACCCGGTTCAACACAAAAAAATAAAAAATAACAAAAATTTGCTCCTTGGGAAAGAACCATGGTATAAAGAAAATCCTTGAAGTTTATTACAACTACTATCTACAAAGGCAAATTAGAACTACGGGCTCATGAATTATTTGATGAGCGAGGCCTGACAAAGGCACTTAGCATTAATTTGTAAAGCATGGGTAGTAAGACAATCAACGTGTAAAACTAACTCGGCAATGGCACACTCACAATTATATACTAGCATCAAAAATAATTCAACCCCGACGAGGGCACTATATCACAATCCTAGCAAAATAAGCCCGGCAAGGACAAGGGCAAAAATATCATCCAAACATATCCAACAAGGGTCAAATAGAAAATCATTCAAAACGTTCCTGACAAGGGTCAAAACAAAAAATATACAAACCAAGCCCGACATGGGCACCAAATTATCTCCTAGAAAAAGTCAAACTAAATCTACACGCACCCCCAACTAAGCATAAGCATTATCCCCAATGAAAAATAAGAAAATAGAAGAGGGTAAGGTGCAAAAACTCCCTGCATCCAGTCTTCATCATAGTGCTTATCTCTCGAGGCCCCACCATGCTGAGGTTCTTATGAGCTAGGACCAGCTCCTCCTTGGCGTGCATGTGCTATCAGCCGAGTGTCCCACAATGCATGTTGCGTCCTTGGGGAAATATCTTGGTCTTTATCCATCTAATCGTCCTCTTTATCTTGAAATCCTCTGAGCATCTCATAAATAGGACCCTTTGCCACAATAGGCGTCGTCATGGCTTCATCAAAAAAGCTGAAATTTGAAGTGGTCTAAATGGCCTTTCCTTTAAACTTACCCATATCTGCCTTTATTGAAGAAACCGACCCTCTAAGAGTATCAACCCGGCCACATAGCTTACCAAGACTCTCAAAAACATCCTTCATATCTTCTTTAATAGACCTTTGAATAAAAGCGGGGAGTTCCTTGGCCAGCTTGATTAGTTGGCTATTGTTGTCCTGGGTCTGCAAACTTCTATAGACCAATGTTTGTATGGGGTTAAGAGGATTGTGGAGTTCTAGGGGGTTGCATCTCTAAAGTATCATTTCCCAGCAAAGCAGGAGTAGGCATATTCGATCTGGACTGTGAGGGAGAGGCATCAAGAGAACCAGCCGCCTCTGAAGTCTCTAATCCAACAAGGGAACTCTCAGGGATGCCCAAACCTTTGGTAATCTTCCTATTTTTCACTATAAAAGCTTCTGCATCCCTCTTTTTTTCAATGTCAATCATACCACTGCTAATTTTTATTGATCAGAAGGAAAGCACGACACACATGCTCTAGCATAAAGCTTCCTAGTGAGGACAGTGAATGGAATGGAAGTGGCATTTTAGCGAGCTTTCCTTTTGAATTGGACTACAACGATCTCTCAAAAATTCACATGGCTACCCTTCATTATACAAGCAAGCAATATGGCAGCCTCAATGAAAATTTTCTGGTCATTTTTGGAAGGCATGAGATGGGAACAAACAAAGTCGACCCACAACTTGGCTTGTAAAGTGAGATCTTGCCTAAAGATGTCACCACCATGAGTGGCCCAAAGTGGCTAGCCTGCAACAATGATTTTTGCTGCCCAGTTGTACTGAATCACTTTCATTGCAACCTTTTCAAAGTAGACCTCCCCTGGAGCTATATGTGTGTCCCAGTATATGGAATTTATGGCCTTGGGAGGAACATCAATCTCCTTCCCCCGCACCAAAACTGATGTCAAGCAGGCATTTGTAGCAAAGCTTCAACAAAAGGGATGTTCACGGACAATTTGCTAAACAAATCAACAAACTTTTTGAATTGAGAGTCTTCTTTCTTTTTGATCAACCTTTGGGGATAAAGAGGAGGACACTTGGGCATTGGTAATGGAGCATTCACAACCTTGTCCTTTTTTTCTCCTCTATATCGATCACAACTTGAGATGGAGGATCCCCCTTCTCTTCGTCCAACTTTGGCATCTCTTCATCTATACTCACACCCTCATCATCATTAGACCTAGGTGTCATATACTTCACTACCACCTTCGGAATATCATCATATTTTTCTTGCTCACAATATTCTTGGGTTCATAAACCAACCATCTAGCATTCTTCCACTTCTAGTGATAATTTCCATGCACTGAACATCATCTATGAATTGGAAGAGAATGTCACTAGGAAAAGTAGCATTTTACCTTGGGTTAATTTTAGCTGATAAATGATTCATTTGGCCTTTGAGGTTCTTAATAGAAGCCAAATGGCAACTCAGAGTCTAATTGATAGTAGACACCTCACTTTTCAACTCTCGAACACCCAAATCTATAAATTCAACCCTTTTGAACACTCTGTTAAGCATTTCTTCAATTTTGGAGCTCGTGAGGTCACTAACACACATTTGGATGGGAGTTGCATCAGCTTTTAAAGGGGGAACATATGGATTGTTGCTCCGATAATTATATCTATCTCCATCTCTATCATGATGCCAATCTATCCATGTAGCATCCTGATCTCTTTCTCTCTCACGATTTCTCCAAGACACATCTCTATCCTGGTTCCAACCTTGACTCCCCTCATGTGGTCACAAAGAGCCTTGGTTGCCACCTTGATACCCTGGGCAAGAACTCGCCACTTGATTACAAATATAGTGGGTGTAACACTCCAGAAATTCGATTCTGTTAAAAGCTCAGAATCCAGGACTTTAGGCAGCTGTGTGGCCACCACGGGCAGCCGCCATGGGCATCGTGGTCGCGATGGGCCGTGAGGAGCATCGTGGAAACCAGTAGGCGGCCACCGAGAAAATCCTCTCTGCCCGACGGGTGTCATCGAAGTGACGGCCTGTGGGAAGCCACTATTAAAACCCTCCAGCGGCCTTGTCCCTACTCCTCTGTGCCTCGATGGGCTATGCAACGGGCGTCGTGGCTGCGAAGGCCCATGATGCCACGTCGTTAGAACCCTCCAGAAGACCCTCCAATCCTGACAAGCTATCCGACGCCATGGTCGACGGGCTGTCATGGGCTCGACGCCCGTCGGGTGGCCCGTGAGGCGGCCCAATTTTCTTGAAATTTCTTATTTAAGTCTTAGGGGTATTTTAGTCATTACCCACCCTTTTAACTCTTATGTGAGGTCGTTTTGACTATTTCAAGTAGGGTTTTCATCCTTATTACCCTAAGTTTCTCCTAAATCATTATTTCACCACCCAAAAGAAGAAAACTTCTTCCTCAAGCTTCAGGTCTCCAAGCTCCAAGTCAAGCCTCCTAAGTCTTTTCCATTGAAGTGGGTTATCTTCATTTAAGGTATGTGGGTATTCAACAATGGGTTCCTCTCACCCTTGTGCCCAAAATCCCTAATTCTTATGTTGAATTGTGAATTTATGAAATTAGGGTTTTGACCTAAATTTGGGAAAAACTTATGAAATTAATTTCTATGTTTAAATTCATGGTTTCTTATTGATTTTACATGATTTGTTCATGATTCCTTCATTGGTTTTAAAAGCCCAAGTATGAGAATTGATTTCTAGCATGAATCCATGAAATTACATGTTTTTAAGAGAAATTTGGCATAATTAAATATCATGGCCTTTATGTATTTATGAAATTGCATGCCTAATTCTTTAAGTATGAATTTAGAAAGAAAAGCATGTTTTGAATTATGGCTATGCCTAGCTTTATGAACTATGATATGAAAATTTGCATGATGCCCGATGTGTTTTCATGCTTTATGAATAAGATTTGGCATGAGATGGTGCCACTATGAAATGATGAGCTATATGTGCATGTTTTGGGAGTAGTATTTAGTACCGAGCGATGAGGGTTCATTTACCCAAATCCAGAAACTACGTTGCCAGCGTAGGTTATGAAATGATATGTGCCTTATAGGCTTATGAGAGTGGATCCACGTCTTTACGAATGGTGTCATGTGTCCTAACGGGCATTAGGGCAGCTTTGCCAACTAGGGTTATATAGTTGGGTATGGTGACTCGTTTCTTAGCAAGGTTCAAGTCAGCTTTGCTAACTAGGGTTATATAGTTAGATTACATGTAAGCTCACATAGTCTCATGTCGGTTATAAGAAACTCCCTTATGTATGTTTTCAAGTTTTTCTAAGCTTTATGAACTCTTACTTAAAGTTTGGCTTTTACTTCACGTTTACCTTTCCATTATGAAATTTACTCATGATACCCTATTATGTATGGATTTTGCCCAAGTACGTTCTTAAAGCATGTTTCTATCTTATTTATGCATTGCCCGTATACTTAGTACATTCCATAGTACTAACGCATATTGCGCTGCATCTTTTGATGATGCAGATTCAGGTGTCCCTTCATAGATACGTGGCTAGGGTTCCCGGCTACTCTCAGTCAGCTTTGGTGAGTCCTCATGGTTCGAGGACTAGACTTTACTCTATCTCTTATTTTCCCTTTTCTTTTCAGATTGTCGAGTTAGTTGGGGTATTGTCCCATCAACTCCTTATGCTAGTCTTAGAGGCTTTTCAGACATAGATGTTATCGGATGATCTTTGGGTTGTATTCCCTATTCAGCTCTCTATCTATGATTATACTTCCTATTTTGGATTTTCTTATGATGCTTCCGCTATGTTTTCCCTTATGTTGCTTGAGAATGCTATGACCAAGGGTTAGCTTGGGATCCTCATGGTCCCGAGTCTCGTGTTACGTCTAGGGGTAACCTCAAGGCATGACAAACTTGGTATCAGAGCCTCAGGTTCAAGAGTCCTAAGATGTCTGAAAGCCGCATCGAGTAGAGTCTTTTTCATGTGTATGAAGCACGCCACACATATGAGAAGGAAGCTATGAGAAGTCTTAGAAAACTTTACTTCTTTCATGATCAGGTCGTGTGATAGAGCTTAACTCTTATGTTCCTCTAATTCTCATCTTGTACGTTTTAGATTATGCCTCCTCCACGTGCTATGCCTCCCAGAGCTGCTCAAAATGTTGTTCCCCCTGTTCCAGTTCTCGATGTCACGAATGAGGAGTCCAGAAATGCCATCCATCTGCTAGCCCAGTTTTTGGCCACTCAGGCCAATCAGCAGGCTCTTATCCCAGCCCACTCTCAAGGTGGGGTAGCGGCCCGAGTTCGTGACTTTGTCCGGATGAACCCACCTGAATTTTGGGGTTCAAAAGTGAGTGAGGACCCGTTTAACTTTATTGATGAAGAGAAGAAGATCTTTTAAGTTATGCAAGTGGTTGGAATTGATTGTGTTGAGCTTGCATCCTATCAACTCAAGGATGTGGCTCATATTTGGTTCACCCAATGGAAGGAGACTAGGGTGAGAGATGTGGTTCCCACGACTTGGGAATGTTTTGAGAGGGCCTTCCTTGATAGGTTCTTTCCCCGAGAGTTGAGGAAAGCGAAGGTGGAGGAATTTGTGAACTTGAGATAAGGTTCGATGTTGATGCAAGAGTATAGTCTGAAGTTCACTCAGTTGTCTAGATATGTTCCCTCCATGGTAGAGGACCTGTATGATCAAATGAGCAAGTTTATATATGGGGTTTCTGATGTGGTGAAGAAAGAGTGTAGGTATGCTTTGTTGTTGAGTGATATGAACATTTCCCGACTCATGACTAATGCCCATCAGATTGAGGGTGACAAGCTTAGGGATATGGCAAGGGAGAACAAGAGGGTTAGATCCGAGGGATCAGACTTTGGTCATCACAGGTCTGGAGGTGGACATCGCTCTTCTTTCCAGAAGAAGTCATCAGGATTCATTAATTCTTCTGCTAGTGCTCCTACCCAGGCTCTGAAGCCTCGTCATGATCAGGGTGGTAGAGGATCTGGTTCTTATTCCCAGTCTCAGAGTAGTGTTGCTAAGGGATATTTATATCCACCTTGTGCTAAGTGTGGGAAGAGTTATTATGATGAGTGTTTGGCTGGTTCAGGTAGTTGCTATGGATGTGGTCAGGCTGGACATCGTATCCGAGATTGCCCTTCAACTAAGAAGGGGCAGAGAGTTGGTAGGACTCAGTCTGCTCCAGTAGCTTCAGGAGGTAGACCAGCTCTGCAGGGCGCAGCTTCTAGTTCTGATAATCAACGCCAGAATCGTCTTTATGCTATGTCCTCCCGTCAGGATCAGGACAGTTCCCCTGATATGGTTACCGGTATGTTAAAAGTCTTCTCTTTTGATGTGTTTGCTTTGTTGGACCCCGGTGCTTCCTTATCTTTTGTGACCTCTTATATAGCATGCAAGTTTGAAGTTTGTTCTGAATTGCTTTTAGAATCCTTTTGTGTTTCCACTCCCATTGGTGAGTCAATCCTAGCCAAATGAATCTACCGAAATTGCCCTATCTCAGTCCTTCATATAGTCACTTCAGTGGATCTAGTAGAGTTAGAGATGACTGATTTTGATGTCATTCTTGGTATGGATTAGTTGTATTCATGTTATGCTTCTGTTGATTGTCGTACTCGAGTTGTCAGTTTCAAGTTTCCAAATGAACCCGTTTTAGAATGGCAAGGTAGTCTCCCTTCCTCAAAAGGACATTTCATATCTTATCTTAAGGCTAGGAAGATAATTTCAAAGGGGTATGTTTATCACATAGTACGGGTTATGGACACAGAGTCCAAAATCCCATTCCTTTTGTCTGTTCCTGTTGTGAATGAGTTTCCAAAAGTATTTCCCGAGGATTTGCCCGGAGTCCCTCCCTCCCGAGAGATAGACTTTGGGATAGATCTTCTCCCAGATACGAATCCTATCTCTATTCCTCCCTATAGAATGGCTCCCGCAAAACTCAAAGAGTTGAAAGATCAGTTGAAGGATCTCCTTGATAAAGGTTTCATCAGGACTAGCATTTCTCCATGGGGTGCCTCAGTTTTGTTTGTTCGGAAGAAGGATGGTTCTCTTAGAATGTGTATTGACTACCGTCAGTTGAACAAGGTCACAATCAAGAATAAGTATCCCATTCCTAGGATTGATGACTTGTTCGATCATCTTCAAGGTTCTAGTTTCTTCTCCAAAATCGACCTTAGATCTGGGTATCATCAGATTTGTGTTAGAGAGTATGATATTCTGAAGACAGCTTTCAGGACTCGATATGGTCATTATGAATTTGTTGTGATGTCTTTTGGTCTAACGAATACTCCTGCAGCCTTTATGGATTTGATGAACCGTGTGTTCAAACATTATTTAGATATATTTGTGATTATTTTCATTAATGATATCCTCATCTACTCTCCGAGTGAGGAGGAGCATGCAGATCACTTGAGGGTTGTGTTGCAAACTCTCAAGGATAGGTAGTTGTTTGCTAAGTTTAGCAAGAGGAGTTCTGGATGCAGTCTGTTGCTTTTATCGGTCATATTGTGACTAAAGATGGTATTCGGGTTGATTCTCAAAAGATAGAGGCAGTAAAGAACTGGCCTAGACCTACTTCTCCGTCTGATATTATGAGCTTTATGGGTTTGGCTGGTTACTACAGGAGGTTTGTGGAAGGCTTTTCTTCCATTGTTGCCCCTTTGACCCGATTGACTCAGAAGAAGGTAAAATTTTAGTGGTCCGACTTGTGTGAGAAGAACTTTCAGGAATTGAAGAATAGATTGACCACAACTCCAATGTTAGCTCTACCCGAGGGCTTAGAGGATTTTGTTGTGTATTGTGATGCTTCTAGGATTGGTTTGGGTTGTATTTTGATGCAGTGTGGTAAGGTGATTGCTTATGCTTCGAGACAACTTAAGACTCATGAGAAGAACTATCCTACTCATGATCTTGAGTTGGCAGCCGTGGTCTTTGCTTTGATGATTTGGAGACATTACTTGTATGGTGTGCATGTGGATGTATTCACCGATCATAAGAGTCTTTAGTATGTATTCACTCAAAAGAAATTGAACTTGCGGTAAAATAGATGGCTTGAACTTCTTAAGGATTATGATATGAGTGTGCTTTACCATCCGGGTAAGGCCAATATTGTGGCGGATTCTTTGAGTAGATTGTCCATGGGAAGTGTAACTTCTATTGAAGAGGGAAAAAAGGAATTGGTTAAAGAGGTTCATAGTTGCTCAGTTGGAAGTTTGCCTTATGGACTCGATCGAAGGTGGTGTGATTGTGCAAAATGGTTCCGAATCTTCCTTAGTGGCTGAGGTGAAGGCAAAACAAGACAATGATCCAGTTTTACTTCAGCTTAAGGGTGCAATTCATCAGCAGTGGGTGGAGGTTTTCTCCCAAGGGGGAGATGGTGTACTTCTTTATCATGGTCGCTTATGTGTGCCAGATATTGATGGGTTGAGACAGTAGATTTTGATCGAGGCTCACAGTTCTAGATATTCCATCCATCCGGGTGCCACTAAGATGTACTGTGATCTACGGGAAGTCTTTTGGTGGAATGGTATGAAAAAGGACATAGCTGAGTTTGTGGCTAAGTGTCCCAATTATCAACAAATCAAAGTGGAACATCAAAGGTCGGGTGGCATGCTTCAAGATATTGACCTTCCCACTTGGAAATGGGAAGCAATCAATATGGACTTTACTACGGTTTTGCCTCGTACTCGAAGGCAACATGATTTCATTTGTGTGATTGTCGACCGGATGACCAAGTCATCCCACTTCTTGGCTGTTAAGACTACTGATTCAGCAGACAATTATGCCAGACTCTACATCCAGGAGATAGTTCGATTGCATGGTGTTCCCTTGTCCATCATTTCTGACAGAGGTCCTCATTTTACATCTCGGTTTTAGAGGTCCTTTCAGAAAGGTCTTGGTACTCAGGTAAAGCTCAACACAGCTTTTCATCCTCAGAACAGACGGTCAGGCAGAGTGCACTATTCAGACTTTGGAGAATATGTTGAGGGCATGTGTGATTGATTTCAAAGGTAATTGGGATGATCACTTACCTCTTATCGAGTTTGCCTACAACAACAGTTTTCACTCTAGCATCCAGATGGCTCCATATGAGTCACTTTATGTCCGGAGGTGTAGATCTCCTATTGATTGGTTTGAGGTAGGTGAGGCAGCCTTGATTGGTCCAGATTCGGTTCATGAGACTATGGAGAAGGTTTAGCTTATTAGGGAAAGTTTGAAGACCGCTCAGAGTCGACAGAAATCTTATGCGGATGTGAGGAGAAGGGAGTTGGAATTTAAGGTTGAGGATTGGGTTTTCCTTAAGGTGTCACCCATGAAGGGTGTGATGAGATTTGGCAAGAAAGGAAAGCTTAGTCCCTGTTTGTAGGTCCTTATCAGATTTTGAGGAGAGTCGGTAGCGTTGCTTATGAGTTGGATTTGCCAACAGAGTTGGAAGCGGTTCATCCAGTTTTCCATGTTTTCTTATTGAAGAAGTATGTTGATGATCCGAGCTTGATTGTCCCTTTGGAGGATGTGGGTGTGAATGATAGTCTCACCTATGAGGAGGTTCCTGTAGAGGTCCTTGATCGTCAGATTCGGAGGTTGAGGAACAAAGAAGTTGCTTTGGTAAAGGTTCTTTGGAGAAATCAGCTTGTTGAAGGAGCCACTTGGGAAGTGGAAGAGGTGATGAAGGCCAAATATCCTCAACTCTTTCCTTCCAACTCGGTTTCAGCTTGAGGTACTAGTTTCCTCCTTAGTATGTCCCTCCGATTCTATTCCATCAGTTACTCTCATGATCCTAGCATGCATCCATATTTTACGAAGTTAGTTTATCATGTTTTCTAGTTGGAAAGTTTAGTTTTTATGATTACTCTTTGATTTCCTTGTTTGGATTGCTGGTTGGGAAGTCTTCTCTCCTGTTTATCCTTGTCTAGACTTCATTCGAGGATGAATGATCCCAAGGAGGAGATATTGTAACACTCCAAAAATTCAATCCTGTTAAAAGCTCAGAATCCAGGACTTTAGGCAGCTGTGTGGCCACCACGGGCAGCCGCCACAGGCGTCGTGGTCGCGACGGGCCGTGGGGTGCATCGTGGAAACCAGCCAGTGGCCGCCGAGCAAATCCCCTCTGCCTGATGGGCAGCCACGACGGGCGTCATCAGAGTGACGGCCCATGGGAAGCTGCCGTCGAACCCTCCAGCGGCCTTGTTCCTACTCCCTGGTGCCTCGACGGGCTATGCCACTGACGTGATGGCTGCGACAGCCGTGGGGCCACATTGTCAGAACCCTCCAGAAGACCCCCCAATCCTGACAAGCTATCCGACGCCTTGGCCGATGGACCGTCGTGGGCTCGACGCTTGTCGGGTGATCCGTGAGGCGGCCCAATTTTCCTAAAATTTCTTATTTAAGTCCTAGGGGTATTTTAGTCATTATCCACCCTTTTAACTCCTAAGTGAGGTCGTTTTGACTATTTCAAGTAGGGTTTTCACCCTTATTACCCTAAGTTCCTCCTAAATCATTCATTCACCTCCCAAAAGAAGAAAAATTCTTCTTCAAGCTTCAAGTCTCCAAGCTCCAAGTCAAGCCTCCTAAGCCTTTTCCATTGAAGTGGGTTATTTTCTTCTAAGGTATGTGAGTATTCAACAATGGGCTCCTCTCACTCTTGTGCCCAAAATCTCCAATTCTTATGTTGAATTATGAATTTATAAAACTAGGGTTTTGACCTAAATTCAGGAAAAACTTATGAAATCAGTTTCTATGTTTAAATTCATGGTTTCTTATTGATTTTACATGATTTGTTCATGATTCCTTCATTGGTTTTAGAAGCCCAAGTATGAGAATTGATTTCTAGAATGAATCCATGAAATTGTATATTTTCAAGAGAAACTTGGCATGATTAAATATCATGGCCTTTATATATTTATGAAATTGCATGCCTAATTCTTCAAGTATGAATTTAGAAAGAAAATCATGTTTTGAATTATGGCTATGCCTAGCTTTATGAACTATGATATGAAAATTTGCATGATGCCCGATGTGTTTTCATGCTTTATGAATAAGATTTGGCATGAGATGGTGCCACTATGAAATGATGAGCTATATGTGCATGTTTTGGGAGTAGTATTTAGTACCGAGCGATGAGGGTTCGTTTACCCAAATCCAGAAACTATGTTGCCAGCGTAGGTTATGAAATGATATGTGCCTTATAGGCGTATGAGAGTGGATTCACGTCTTTAGAATGGTGTCCTGTGTCCTAACGGGCATTAGGGCAGCTTTGCCAACTAGGGTTATATAGTTGTGTATGGTGACTCGTTCCTTGGCAAGGTTCAAGTCAGCTTTGCTATCTAGGGTTATATATTTAGATTCCATATAAGCTCACATGGTCTCATGTCGGTTATAAGAAACTCCCTTATGTATGTTTTCAAGTTTTTCTAAGCTTTATGAACTCTTACTTAAAGTTTGGCTTTTACTTCACGTTTACCTTTCCATTATGAAATTTACTCATGATACCCTATTATGTATGGATTTTGCCCAAGTACGTTCTTAAAGCATGTTTCTATCTTATTTATGAATTGCACGTATACTTAGTACATTCTATAGTACTAACGCATATTGCGCTGCATCCTTTGATGATGCAGATTCAGGTGTCCCTTCACAAATACGTGGCTAGGGTTCCCGGCTACTCTCAGTCATCTTTGGTGAGTCCTCATGGTTCGAGGACTAGACTTTACTCTAGCTCTTATTTTCCCTTTTCTTTTCAGATTGTCGAGTTAGTTGGGGTATTGTCCCATCAACTCCTTATGCTAGTCTTAGAGGCTTTTCAGACATAGATGTTATCGGATGATCTTTGGGTTGTATTCCCTATTCAGCTCTCTATCTATGATTATACTTCCTATTTTGGATTTCCTTATGATGCTTCCACTATGTTTTCCCTTATGTTGCTTGAGAATGCTATGACCAAGGGTTAGCTTGGAATCCTCGTGGTCCCGAGTCCCGTGTTATGATTAGGGGGTAACCTCGGGGCATGACAGTGGGCTTCTTCATCAAACAAAGAATATGCATCATCTTTGTCATGAGCTCTAGCTCCTAGAGCTCCAATAGCATTCACATTCTTTGTTCCGGCTCCCATCACATGTTTTCCAAGCAACTCAATTTGTGTTATCATCTTTGCCATTGTATCCTCTCGCTCTTCCTCATTTTGCCTCATTTCCTTCGATATAATTGCAGAATTGACACCCATTGTCACCTTGTCTTTCCTGGTATATCAAGCACGATTTGTTTTGGTCATCCTATCTAACAAGGCTTTTGCTAGATCAAAAGTTTGGTCCATCAAAGAAGCACTCACCAAGTTGTTTGCTACAGATTTGTTGATAGAGTCCAAGGATCGATAGAAATTTTGAAGTAGAACCCCATTGGGAAGACCATAGGTCGGGCATTGGACAATCTTCTTCTTGAACCTTAGTCATGCCTCATGCAAGACTTCACCCTGCAATTGTCAAAAGCTGGTTATCTCATCTCTCAATTGAAGCATTCTGGAGGGACGGCAGAACTGATTTAGGAAGGCTTCGATAAGCTCATTCCATGAGGTAATGGAGCCTTCGGGAAGCTCCTCCAACTATTGTGTTGCTTCTCCCATTAGGGAAAATGGTAACAATCTCAAACGTATGGACTCCTGGCTGATGTTAGTAATGTTAAATGATTGGCAAATTTAAGCAAATTTCTTATATGGCGATTGTCATCTTCATTTGGGAGACCACCAAAGAGACATTTCATCTGCAATAGGCATAGCATGGTGCTAGTAATGTGAAAGACCGCATTCCCTACTGTTGCAGGTAGGTGAATGGCACTAGCTACACCACCGTGGCCTATTAGGTCATCATCATCTTCCATATGACCATCCACGCTACTATATTCACTAGCGTGACTCATGTTTTCTCCTATCAAACAGTAAAAAAAAATACAAACAAGGTAAAAATTAAAACAAGGTGCAACACTAATGCAGATCAATACACAAAACAAGAAAATCAAAATACAATCCCAGCAACGACGCTATTTTTGATAACGTCCAAAGGCACTCTCCAATGAAAGAGGTGTAAACTGACGTTTGCAAAATATTTACCCAACTTAGGAGTCGGAGTTGAATCCCACAAGGATTGAAACTAGATTAATCCAATTTTCATATATCAAGACACAATAAGCATGCACATTGTCAAAGATTTGCAATAAAGTAAATTGGGGGATGTATGTAAACAAACGATTTGAAACAAGAGCAAACAATAAGCAACGCTAACACAATTGATGAAGAACCAAGTTTGGAGAACTTGGGTGTGCTTTCGATGGGGTGTTCAATCAAAATTAGGTATAATAACTCAACTTCGAATTGATTACGATATGGATAGCCTTGGTTTTTAGTATGCTAATTGTTTCTCAACCTCAAAGCATATTTACTTTGGATTCTCTAAAATTCCAAATCTTTAATAATAAATCAACCAAATAGCTTAAGTAGATTGAGATATCTCTAGACTCAACCCTTAGATGGGAAACCCCAAATTCTTATCATAAATTCTTCCCCAAATTAAATCCCTCTTTCTCAAGCAAGGTCAAATTTAGAAAAGTAAATCAATATTTGCAATCATTAATAATTAATTAAAACTAAGAATTCAATGGATCCACAAATAATAATCAATTATAAGCATGAATAATTAATACCAATCACAAACTCACACACCCATCATGCACACACTCCTATATAAGAAATTAGCTACTCATAACTTTAGGAAAAGAAATTACACCAATTGGGTAAGCTTCAATTCCTTTCATAATGAGTAATTTGATTCAAATCCAACCTTTTTGTATTCAACAATGGAGTTTTTAGCTCAAGAGAGAAGAAGAACTAAGATTGTACTCTCTACTAAGTGTACTACAATTCTAGATCCAAATTTGGAAAATTCTATGAGAATAATCATGCACAGATCCGCAAAAAACGTCACTGAAAGTCCCCCAAACATGCTTGAAAATTCTGGATGAAATCACTCTTCGGGTCACTTGCACTAGAGTCTGCAGGTTTGGATTTGTGGCTCGCAGGTGCTGAGGTAACATTCCAGTGGCTTGCTTCCAACTTGCTTCTCACATGCGTTTCACAGGTGGGGACTTTCGAAATGCAAGTCTCATGCATCTTTGATGTAGTGAGTTGCTTTCTTTTCTCGACTTGTAGCTTGGGGTTTTTGCTTTCCTTTCTTTGCATATTTGGATTCAAATCCGCTCTCATCTTCAAATTCTAAGAATGCCTACACATAAGAGAATAAAAGCATAAAATCCTTCTAAATAGCATAAGATTGAGACAATAATTCATGCTTAAGAGCTAAATAAGTTGGTAGATTACCAACTTATCACCCCTATCTAGTGTCTCAACTTCAACAAAATCCTATTAATCATTATCTTTTTCACTTCTGCTCTCTTTTGTCATTAAAGAATGTTATTGGTCCTCTTTGTCTATATTGATGTCTTTCTGATTGCTAATTGTCTGCTCTTTATGATCTTCTATTCTATCAGTTGCCTATATTGACAGGGGATAAGTAGCCATCACAATAACAGAACACTCCTCTAACTTCTCTTCTTTGGTATCAGTTATTTTTGTCCCACTTTGAGATGTACTATCACCATCTACCACCTTATGTATACCTTTTGCATCCTCCTTTGATATAGTCTCTACCTCTAATGGTATTTCTCCATCTTCTAACTTCTTCTCTTCTTCAGCTTCTACATGTCTCCCTATACTTTGATGAACTACAATCATTCGTCATACTTTGTGTTGCTATTACTAGCTCTCCGATGTGTACCCCCATAACCTTTATATTCATATGTTCTACTTATATTGGTATCTCTCCTTTCTCCATCTTCTTCCTTTCACCAGAGTTCACTTTACCTCAGTAGGCTATTGTAAGTGCTTCCTTCCATCTAATTTATTTTCATGACATCTTATGTTTCTAGCAATCTTCTTAATAAATTGAGGAACTTTCTCATTAGTGGTATTGTTCTCAACTATCAAAAACCCAAAGATATTGTTTGCCTGAATATCACTCCCATGATTGATGACACTGATGACAAAACCATTAACAAACTTATTTAAATTCTTTTCAATTGTGAACACCCTTTTTCCTTTGTGGGATTCCTCTGTTCTAGAACCCCAACCACCTTCCGACTATAGACAATCCTATGAGGATATCTAGTTTGTCTATTTTGCTCTTTTATCTTTATTTGATCTTATTCATTCACGTTTTCCTCTACTGCTCTCTTGAGCTCTAGATGTAAGATTATGTACTCTAATTCACTGTTGTCACGACCCAATTTCTCGGTCATGATGGCACCTACAACCCCCGGTAGGTGAACCAATCCCCGTAGCCCAGAACAGTTAGCAATGGGCTACTATCTAACAAATAAGGGAACAAGACGAAGAGAACAGATAAAAAGAATATAAATATATACATATGCGGAAACTAAACTAAACCCCAAGACCTGGTATCATAGTACAGAGCCAAACTACATACATGGAGTGCAAATAAACCAAAACTATATATACAGATGTCTCTGAATGGTAATAGAGTACATGAAGCAAAAGATAAACTAAAGCTAAGCTCCGATCGCCAAGAGCTCACCCTCAGCCTGAAGTAGTCCCCGACAGATCTCCAAGCACGAATCACAACGATCTAACGACGATGGCCCACGCTAGGATCTGCACCCAAAGATGTAGGGGGTAGGGGTGAGCACCAAATGCGAAGCATAAGGTACCCAGTAGGTATCATAGGCCGACTGGGCACATATAAGATAAAAGCGTAGTAATAGACAGAATAGAAGCAAGCAGTCATAGAAATCAACGAAAGGTACACAGGAACTAGCCCAGAGGGAAAATAACAGAACCACATATGAGGCTAGTAAGAAGAATATACACACCATAGGCACAAGTGAAAGTAAGAAATAACGCACCTGGGGTCCTTGCAACAACAGTGTATACAAAACAAGTTTACGAAATGGACGGTATACCGGTAACCTCAAGTGTAAGAAGAAGAGAGAAAGAGTAATAATAGGCATGCTCAGAGACATGAATCAACTCAACTAATCATATCAATCTCAAATCCAGAAACTAACAGTCTAACAGTAACCAATTTCATACTTAACCGTAAAAGAGAACAATTCTGTGAGTAAATAGCAAATTCTACCTACAGTCCCCCGGCCGCCCATACAATCGAGGAACACAAACAAGTGAATACAAACCCTCCGGTATCCCATACTACCGGAGCGTACAATCAGCAAACAACAAACAAGGGTGGAGCCTCGAACAATGAATGATATGATGCATGAAGATCTCAAGTGCCATGGGATCTCTGTATGTACCTCCTCCGGCGCCGATCTGGCCCAGCAGGTAGGTTCCATGGAAGGACACTGCCCGTATACCTCTACTCCACCGTATAGTCCTCCTCCGGCACACGCAGCCCGTAGCCCCTGGCCCGGATGGCAAGGTCCATGGAGGTCCCAGACCCCATACTAAAACTCAGTATCAACACATGTCGTCCGGAAGCAAGTCCGGTATCAAGATAGAGACCCAGTCTCGAATATGCAATGCCCAGACCCTGTCTAGGACTAAAGTAGTAGGAAAATGTCTCAAAAACCCCTCCAAGGGTACCCGAGAATAACCGGGTCTAAACAGTAAAAAGTCATCTCAGGTGCTCGGTCCGACCGAGACTAAAAATCATCTCAAGTAACAAGAAAACTCAACTAGCACCCCGGCCCTGCCGAGTCTAGCGATAATCGTAAAACTGATGATTTTAAACATAATTTTACTTTCTTGCCCAAAAATATTCACAAGTTAAATCAAACCATTTCCAAATTATTTCCATAAAAAACGGCCCCCGGGCCATGCAAGGTTTAGAAAATAGTGTCAATAGGCCCGAAGCCAAAACCATAGTAAAACATGGATAAAACCTCTTTATATGCATGGAAATGGTATGATCACACACAATAGCTGCCCAGCAGCTCACAATCAACCTATCGACCCTGCACAGGCCCACACTACTCAGCAAGCATAACCAGCCTAGAAGGATAATTCTATGCCCGGGACTCGCGGACATTCCCAAAATCCCACCTTCTATGTTCCAGAGTCAGCAAGGCCTCACAGGACCACAAGGGTAAATAAAATATATCGGCAAATACTACAAGCAACGGAGGAACAAAAGTAGGCGGACATGAATAAAGCGGTCGAGGTCTGTGGTACCAACCTAATAAACCAACCCAAGGATGCCCATTAATACAATTTTATTCTATATATGCGGAGTCTAGGGAAAATAAACCGTAACCTACCCGTCGTCCGATGACAAGCTGCTAAAACGACGATGTCCAAGCTTGAACCACTCCGAGAAAATCCAAAACTATATCGGAATCGAATTTGGGCTTGAATAACTTGACGTAGATAATTGATTTTCTTCAACAAATTTAGTATAACCACAACATTAAATTGGTTCCACCAATTCCCTTCTCTGTATGCGTATGAATGTATATGAAGTGGTTAACAACATTACACTTGGTAATGAATAAGAATGAAACCCAAAAGTTAAAAGAACTTGTTACTTCTAATTTAAACAACAGTAGTTAATTGTTGGTAAGTGACGGCCACCTAATGGACAAGTGGCAGCACACCTTGATTGTGAAGATTGCTGTACACATTCCTCCACTTCCACGTGGAGTGGAGGTGATCATATTAAAATATTCTTATCCCGTTATTTATATATTTGGGTATTGCATAAATTCGTGGTATAATAAATATAATTTTTGAATATACCATAATTAACAGAAAATCATTTCAAATAAAACCTACTATATTATAATAATAATTTTCAACATAACTAAATTTACTATCTCCGTTAAAATATTACAATGTATAAAAACCTTATAAAATAAATACATATATCATTAAATCGTAACAAAAATATTTTTCATAAACCTTTAAAATATTTTAAAAGGTAATCATAATATAATTTTTACCAAATTCAACTTTTAAATAAAATATTTTCAAATACACGCACGATGCTAATAAAATTCTTAGGCCTAGGCTCGTAATTCACCAACGCACGATTTTGATACTCAAGAATTCTCTCGGGATCCTCCCTTATGTTTTCTCACTGTTTCGAAACTGAAATGGCATTTTAAAACGCGAAGTTGAGGCTTAAATCGAGTTTAACCCGACCCGATTCGCGACCCGGTTCGTAACCTGTTTTCTGACAGATAGTCCGCGGTAAAACAGTCATAACGTTTTACTCCGAGATCAGTTGGACGTGAGGTTTTGTGTGTTGGAAACTAGACTCGTAGACCTTCGATTTGGTATTTCGGGGGACTTCTAACTCTCTATATATTGAGAGAAAAGCTCCGAGACATTTGACCCAAAGTTCAGAAAATTTATCAAAGAACCTTACGATCAAACAAATGGACCCGGCGCCGAAATACCGGTCCTGACGAGCCTTAAGTGACTTGGGGCCGCTACAAACAAGCTCTAACGGTTCAAGGAAAACGTATATGTGGAAATGACCGAAAGGGTCATTACAACTGTGTTCTTAGAATTTACATTTTTTACAATATTTTAGAAACACATCGTACTGTATTTTGATTCTTTCAACTCTAACTTCCTTTGTACTTTCATTCTCAAATTCCATCTTCACATATTTTGACAATTTCTCCATCAGATCTACTTGAACCTTGACTCTAGCGCAACTAGGTCTTGTCTTATTGATATTAGTCATGTCCAAATGAAGTGGTTTACCTACTATAAAATTTAATGTGAATAGGGACTTCTTGACTATAGATGTAGGCAACAAATTAGGAAAAGAGATCCCCGCCATGGGTTATGTAGTCTCTTCCTCTATTTTAAATCTAAAATCATATATAAATGGTTTCATCTGGTATGACATGTCATTCTTTGCATTAATGTAATATGCACTTCTATCAACAACAACAACAACATACCAGTATATTCCCACAAAGTGGGGTCTGGGGAGGGTAGAATGTACGCAGACCATACCTTTACCCAGGGTGAAGTAAAGAGGCATAATATGCACTTCTATCATATTGACAAAATCTTCTAATAAAACAAATCACATAAGGATATGCCTGTTTCTAAGGAATTCAATTTTGCAATCACCTTTTATACTGCATTGCTATCTCTGGTATTTGTTTTCTAAGGTCTTCGAGCTCGGGGCACCCATATGAGAACTTATCAATAACATTATATTATAAGTTCTCTATGGTGTTCGTCCTATTCACCTTGGTCTCTGTCCACTTAAATACAGGTTCACCATCAATCTAAGACACTTTCTTGATGGAAATGGGATCCACTCCAATAGGTTTGAACTGCATTGGGGTGTTCATCGATGTAGGGTTAATTAAAGCTGCATAATTTACCTTTGTCGTGGGTTATTCAGAGGGGACTATGGGAGGATTTGAAGTGGCTAATGGGTTGACGAAAGTAAATTGTGACATGAAGGCAATGAAGGTTGTCAGACCAGCCAGTCAGGTGGCTGCCTGCCGACCACTGCCATGATAAGGTTAGATAAATATAGGGTTGTGCATCAAGAGAGAGAAGAGAGCGTTCTTAGTTTCAAATAACCAACTTATCTTACAATGCTAAAATTTTCCTTTAAAAAATCGAGTATAATTTAAATGGGACGACCAAATAGGGCGTCCTGAAATTGAGTGATTTACAAAAATGACCTTGTAAGTGGGTGGTTTTGAATTTTTAACACCGCTTGGCCGGACAAATCTTCAAAATTAATACGCCTTATCTCATGAATAACACTTATAAGTTTTGACCTTGAACAAGTTAGGATAAAAACTTCAACACCATCCATTTTGAATGGTCATTGAGCTTAATTTCGTGCATACAATTTTTGTTGCCCCTTAAACCTATTGGGCCATAAGCCTACAAGTCATTAAACGTGCGGATGTTGTCGTGTTTCTCAACACATCGGAGCAGTCACACTTCCTCCTAGGTTACCTCTTAAAGCATAAACTCAACAACTCTCTCTTTCTCAAACGGTAATCTCTCTCCTTCTGTCACCTCCCCCTTTTCAAGGGTCATCCCTATTTCTCTTCACTCCCTTTCTTTTGCACATGTCTCTCTCTCTCTATAACCCCCGTATGGACACTGCTTTCTGAGTTTACATCATTATCAAGATTATACACCCCCCCCCCCCCCAAAAAAAAAAAAAAAAAGAAAAAAGAAAAAAGAGGTCTGTTCTTTGTTTCAGTGGCTTTATTTTGCATTCTAATTATCTTACAACAGTATGCAAAAAAAAGACATAAATGAAAAGATTGAATTTTTATCTTGGGGATGTTAAAGAATGAGTCTTTTTGATAGATTTTGTTCTTTATATTATTTTCTTGGATCCCCTCATTTCCTCAATAATAATAGATAACTGAAAATGCTTGTGTCTCGATATTATATATTGTGTTTGTCAATCACTCTTCTTGTGAGTCTTATGTTGGGTTCGCCATTCTTTTTCTTGCAGGTACTCTGTTGTCTCCATCTATTAGGAATTTGATCACTTTTAATTGTTCAGAAAAGAAGAAACATAAAGCTATTTTCATTTTCTGGGGAAAAGTAGCATGTTTGCATTTTGCTTTTAGATAATTGTGGACTAATCCTGTAAAACTTTGCTTGATATAGGTATTATTATACCTTTAATAAGTTGCAATGTATGTGAGGAGAATAAGAAGCAACAACCAAAGATGGAATCTTGTATTTCAGCGTTTTAACCATTATGTTAGTTCTGGCTACAGAACTTACTCCCCTACTCAATCTTCAATCGTTACACAGATACCTTTGGCCTGCAACTCTCTAGGCAGTGTAATAGGAAGAACTTTGTTAGATACATCCAAGTCAATACAGACTGCTTCTCAACGGGGGAATATAAGGTTGTTGAGGAGTTCACCTGCTAGTTGGAGGTGGACACATTTGAGGTATTTTAGCTCTAAAGGTGATGGTAGGGATGCGAGTGAGGATAAACATGTACACACAAGAGATGGTGCGACCTCTGATAAGGGAACAGTTCGGAAGGAAAAAAGTGGTCAAGATGTGAGACATTGTGATGCACATACTCAGCTTGGTGAGCAAGAGCAGAAGGAGTGGCTCCGGAATGAAAAGCTGTCTATAGAGAGTAAGAAGAAAGAATCACCTTTCCTTAGTAGACGGGAAAGATTTAAAAATGAATTCTTACGGAGGGTTGTTCCATGGGAGAAAATAGCTCTGTCATGGGATACATTTCCTTATTATATCCAGTGAGTTCCTGACTTTCAGATCTACTTTCTCTTGCGGCCAAGTTGCTATTTGGATTAATTTATGTCGTCAACCTTGCAGTGAACATACTAAAAATGTTTTAATGGAGTGTGTTGCTTCCCATTTAAAGCATAAGAAGGTTACTGTGGCTTACGGTGGCCGCTTGAGTTCTTCAAGTGGGAGAATCATGCTTCAGAGTATACCAGGTAGAGTTTTCTACACTGGTATGAGATGCCCGTCTGTAAGACAATGCACCTTTTTATTATTGCTTGTTAAGAAAAACATTGTATTCTTGATGATGTTGCAGGGACCGAGCTTTATCGAGAAAGACTAGTTCGAACCCTTGCTCGAGATTTGAAAGTACCATTACTGGTGCTTGATAGCAGCATTCTAGCTCCATATGTAAGCTATTTTTATATTGTTTTGTTGTTGTTGTATCCTTTTGACTAAACTAGTACTACGTAACAGCAATATGCTTTTATTCCATATATTCCTAAAGTTACTTATGCACAGGACTTTGGTGAAGATTGCTCATCTGAAAGCGAATCAGATGTAGAATCAGGTGAAGAGTGTACTTCGGATTCTGAAATAGAAGATGCAAATGATGCAAGTAACGAGGAAGAATGGACAAGCAGCGCTGAGACAAAGTCAGAAGCTAGTGAGGAAGACGTTGATGTCGAGGCATCAGTGGAAGCCTTAGAAAAACTTATTCCGTTCAACCTTGAAGACTTTGAGAAGGTAAATCTGAAAGATTCCAAAATTATATCTAGCAAGAAGAAGACACAGAATTTCGGAAATGGGTGAACATAATGCAGTCAACATCTTGGGTAAAAAGGAAAATAATCTCTGTTTAACATGTGTTATCTGTAAACAATTTGAAATCTGGTACTTCGTTGGCTGTAAACTGTGTAATGGGCACAGACATATGAAATATGAGAACTTGGTATTTCAGTTGGTTGAGGAGTCGGAATATTAGGCCAAAATGTATAAATAAGATGATCCTTGAAAAGGGAATAGGATATATTTCTGTGACTACTCTTCGTGAGAGTCGCCAATAGGTGGGAGTTCGGAGTAGGTTAGAGAATTGGATTTAAATTGTAATATCTTCTTTTCTTTGTTTCCAATGAATATCTTGTAACTTTTTTTGAGAGAACACCTTCATGATTTATTATTATATGTAATATGCCTGGTTGACATTACATCCATATTTTTAGACCGTTACCAATTTCTTCAATATGTCAGTAATTAGAGATCCTTGAATATAAATGTTATATGGATTTCTCATGGTTTTGATTTTAAACATTGCATGGATTGCAGAGAGTTTCCGGAGAACTTGAAAGTTCCTCAGAATCAACCTCGGAGGCTGTTGATCAATCAGAGAAAGCTCAACGGCCTTTCAAAAAAGGTATGAAGTGCTATGTTGCAGAAGAATTCCTCATAGGCTGAGCTAACATGTTTTTTGTTTGGTTTATCGCTTTCATGAAACCGACCTCTTACAATATTTTCAGTTCTCTTTGACCTCACATTAAGCTTTGTTTGCAAAAATTCATTGCCTCTTCTGTTAGTATTCTAATTATGGTACTTAATCAATGCCTATGAGAATTGGTCAAGTGGATCTAGAATGGTTCATGTTTGCCCTAGTCTTTCCATGGTTGATTCTAGAAGATAGTGATCAAAAGATTTGTATATACTTGTGGCATAAAAAAGTCTTAAGATTCATTCTTTTTTCCATAACGAGGTGTCAGGGACAGCTTCAATGTACCTCGACTGTTCTGCCACGTACCTGCTACCTCTTAGCAGTAGTAGTACATGGACCGAGTAACTCTGCCTACCACTTCTTAAATAAATGTAAAGAATCACCTAGCAGTTTTGTTTCTGCTGGGATTTGAACCCTGGTCTTAATTTTTTTTTTTTTGATGAATTAAGAGTTGTATTGATAACAAAGCATCCAGTGGTTGCAGGAATTACAAAAGTGGAATAGGCAGCTCCTAGGAAGGTCTTCAATATTTTCACCCACTTCATTGAGCGCCAGGCCAAACCGTTGGGTGCAAAAAAGTTTCAATAATCTTTTGTTTTGAAACTGGTAACTTTGTATTCCTCAGCAATAAGGGCTATGGTCACGATCACGGTTTGAAACTCGGTGGGTAATGGGCCCCCCATACCCTTCTCCACTTATATACCATCATTTTGTATAGGGCATGCACCTAACCTACATATCACAAGTTGTGCTCTTACACTAGATCAAAGCTCCAAGGCAATTTGTTTGTTGTTCTTTAACCAGCTTATTTGGACACTTAGCTGTGGTTTGTTCTCATGCCTACTTTTGTAGTGGAAACCTTAGATGGGTAAATGTGTTGTACTTGAAAGAGCTGAATGGGCAGGCTTACTTGTTACCCAAGCCAAATCGACCAATTAGTTAGTGAAGGCGTAGAACAAATGATGTAGTGTTTGGCCTTACTCCTAATTATGCCAAAGAAAAAAAGAAGTGGTTGTGATGCTCCCTCGGTCACACATTGAAACTTCATGCTTTGGTTGAAAAAATATTAAGAAGAGTATAAAATGTATATGTACAATATTGATCAAGGGAATGTGGAATTAAGTGTTGCTTACTTCTCCAATTTTTAGGAGAACTGTAGTAGAAAAAGAGTATCTGCAAGTGTTAAATTGTGGTACTTGAAACTCTTATGCTGGCCTTGGGGTGGGGGTGGGGTGGGGGGGGGATTTTATTTCGCTGCCTATGGAGAGGATTGGCGCTCTTAGTCTCTTGGTATTATTTCTCCACTTAATTATCCCCTAAGGTGTCATTCTGACAAACAAGTTCCTTTGATACATTTGGTTTACAGTCAAGAATGAATAAGGTTTTCCAAGAAGCACATACTCTAATTTGGTCCTCTTTTCCTTCTGCATCAAGATTGAGTCATAGGTCACTCCACTATCACTTGCATTTTCAATAATTTCTCACTATAAGATTTGCATTGTTGATTGAAAAAAGATATTCCTCAATAGAGTTTTAGAATGGTTACCGTAAGCGAGGTTGGAAAGGTAGTCCTTGTGCAGCAGATGCTATTTCTGCAATTCGGAGGAGGAAACAGTTGAACATCTTTTCTTGCATTGCAGATTTTCAAGACAATGTTTGAAACTTTCTTTAGCATAATGGGCATACAATGTTGGAAACTTTTCTTTAGCATAATGGGCATATCTTTGGTGTTACCAGAGAAAATTAGTAGCTTGTTGGAAGTGTGGCAATCACAGGAGCTTAAAAGATCTTAAAGCCAATATGGAGCACTATTCCCAATTGCATAATGTGGACCTTATGGCTGGAAAGAAACAAGGCATGCTTTGATGGGAAGAAGTTACAGATTTCTAGAGTAAAAATAAATGCATTAAAAATCTGTACTTTTGGTGGTGTAGCAGCACTTTAGATATGATGGATAAGTATTGGACTTTTTGTACTTGAGAGGAGATAATATGTAGTATTGGATTATAGAGTTTGCTGCTATGTCCTGTACCTTATTTGTACCACCTTGGTACTCTTTAAATAAAATCCTTATAAAAAAAAAGGTAGTCATGTGGGGAAAGGACCGTAGAGGACCTGAAGGATTTCCTTTGTTGGGGAATGGAGTTGCTAGGGAAATAAGAGGATTTTCCTGAGTTGGCAATAGGGGCCTCGGAAAGGGTTGTGAGCAGTGAGCACTAGGAGAAGGTGGCCCGACTGCCAAGGATAAAATAATCTTTGTTAAAATTATAACCAAAATCTTTTTTTTTGGAGAATGGTAACATTTTTCTATATATCCACAGTATACATACTACCTCAAAGTAGTCCCCCTTCCAAAAAGTATTGAATGAGTAATCCTTCAGTTCTGATACCGAAAAAAAACCTTTAGTTCTTCCAATATTATATTGGAAAAGAAACTGCACACTCAAGCATGTAGCGTGGCGATAATGAAGAGGGATTAAGACCATGAGAGACTAGGATTCAAATCCTAGCAGATGTGAAAAAGCTCAGTCCCATTTTCCCTTCCTTCCCATTCTTCTAATGGTGGGGTGGATGTTGGTATCTGGTGGGATAGGAGGTGTGCCCAAGCTGGTCAAGGTACCACTACTGTGCTTATATATATTAGAAGGGAAGTGAATTAATTAGTTCCTTTATATGGGTAAATAGAAAGATATGGTATTGATTAGGATGGAGAGAAGAGGCAACAAATTGCTTGGTTTGGTCAGTTTGGTTCTAGAAGTGGTGCAAGTTTATCAATTTTTGTTGTAATTTGGGTTGTTAAGTCCAATCCATCTAATGTGACAATAGGCCCTTCCATTTGAATATTACAATAGATCTCCGTCTCGATGAAGTGTAGAACGGGGTTGTCTTTCCATTGAGCCGGGGAGACAATTCAAATCGTAATTTTAACCAAAGAAAAGGTAAGATCACCCAAATAAACAGTGAATATGTGGTGGTACTGATTTGGACATGCAACAATCTTGATTTTGAGAGGCATGTGAGACGGGAGAGTATTCTTTTGGGTCTAGCTAGGAAACTTAATTGTGAAGAAATGTGGGGAATGGACAGTCATGAAGGTGATAAGAAGCAACTAATGATAATCGTTAGGATCTGGCAATAGAGAATGGACAGCAAACAATGCAATTCAGGCGATAGATGAAAATGTAGAAGCTATTAAAATGAAAAAAAAGAAGAAGAAAGAATGAAAAGGCTATGGATTACTCTTACACGTTGCAATATGAGAAGATTAAGGACTTTGGGGGAAGCTCTGAACCTTTATCAAGGGTTCTGTGTTCGAGTCGTTTTTCTTTTTGATATTTCAAAGATCTTTCATTGATGACGCACTTGAGCATGTCAAAATTAAGGACAAAGTGTGATATTTCTCAGTCAGTGATTTAATTAATCAGGCCAACTATCTACAATGTATTCTTTCTTTACATCAAAAGTATAAATATTAAAAAAAGATTTTTCATACTTTGTAGATCAGTCTTTTTTACAGATCTGTACAACTATCTATACAGTATTGGATTCTCTCGTTACACCAAATGTATAAATAGGAAAAACATATTTTTTTGTCTCGCCGGGTTTGTTTTCTTCAAAGTTCTGATTAACAAGAGGTAGTTTTTGATTGTCAAGAAAGGTTAATGTTGACGCCTCTATGCCTCCTCTCTCTCTTTCACACACACACACACACTCTCTCAAACCTTCAGTCATCCACTGATAGTGCTCATTACTGCTACTATGCTCTCCATTTTCACTCTGTTTCCTATGTTACTGCATTAAAAGTTGATTACTTCTGGAAGATATTAAGAAAAAATGGTTGTGTCACTCATTGAGGCATACAACTTACCTCACAACAAGAAAATCACCTTGCTCACACTTTTGCCTTCTAAGACATTGTTATTATATAATTTTTTTAGATGAAGTAAGATGTTGTCATTGATGTATGGCAATTGGAAGGTGCCAAATTACAAAAGCAAAAGCCAGTAGGCTTTTGAAGCAAAAAAGAAACCTGTTAGCCTCTATTACAAAAAGGCTAAACTAGAACCATGGAGCTAACAAAGTCCAAAAAACTGTCCATGCTATTAACAGGAGTAAGAAAATTCCAGCTAAACAAAACAACTAATCATCTAGTTTTCAGGGCTTGAGTTGGTTTTGATATCCCATCAAAACACCTGCGGTTTGTTTCATTCCACACAACCCAAAAGATGACTGCTGGAATCATTTCCTAGACCTTCTTGATGGTTTTGTCAACTCTCCAAAAAATCCAGCTAGTGTAAGCTTCCTTTATGGTCCGAGAGAGGTTCCAGGATAGTCCAAAAATAGATAGGAAGAAATTCCAGATTTCAGAAGTGAGAGGGCAGTGAAGAAGTAAGTGATTGACACTTTCTAGGCTTTGATGGCACAAATAACATCTGTTAACTAGAGCCATTTTCCTTTTACAAAGGTTGTCCTGAGTTAAAATTGCTTCCCTAAGAGCCGTCCAGGTAAAGCAAGAGACTTTGAGTGGAATTTTGGTTCTCCAGATATGTTTCCAGGGACTTTCCTCAAGCACACCATTTTGAGAACACAAAATATTGTAACCTTCTTTGACTGTGAACTTCCCCTCCTTTGAGCATCTCCATAAGAGCTTATCTGGTTCATGGTCTGTGAATGTGAAAGTCTCCAAAGTGGCTAGGAGAGTTATCAGATCAATGATCTCCCAGTCATTTAGGTTCCTTCTTAGTAAAGGTCTCCATATGTTGTCCTCTTTATTTTGAGCCACAGATGAATCCTGGTTGCTGGCAATAAGGAATATGCTAGGATAAGAGTCCTTAAGTGTTTCATGTCCGATCCACCTATCTTTCCAGAATTTCACATTCAAGCCATTGCCAACTTTAATGGATATGTTCTGAAATAGGGCTTCATGGAAGCTGTTGATATGTTTCCAGGGGCCAACACCATGAGGATCTGTGCTATCCTTTGGACTCCAGTGATTTTGAGCTCCATATTTGGCAATAATGATTTTTTTCCAGTAACCTGCATCTGGTTGTCCATACCTCCACAACCATTTCATTAGCAAGCTTTGATTATGTAGTTTAAGATTCCTGATGCCAAGACCTCCAGCAACTTTTGGTTGCGTGACAATGGGCCATTTCACCAGAGAGAATTTGTGAGTCTCGCTGCTGCTTTCCCATAAAAATCTCCTCCTTAAACGGTTCAGTTGTTTTAAGATAGGCTGGTATAGGATATAATGACATAATGTAGGTTGGGATGCTATCAAGCACACTACTAATCAAAGTCAGCCTGCCCCCCATGGATAGGTACTGCATTTGCCATGTTGCAAGCCTTTTTTCCACTCTTTCTATCACTCCATTCCAGATTCCGGTGGATTTGAATTTTGCACCCGAAGGCAGCCCAAGATATGTAGTTGGTAAGGCGCCAATTCTGCAGCTTAGAGCTTCTGCTAATACCTCCAAATTCTGAACCTCATTGACCGGATAGATAGTGCTCTTTAGCATGTTAATGTGTAGGCCTGTTAAAGCTTCATACAGGAGCAGAATGAGGTTGAGATTTATGACTTGAGATCTCTCAGCATCACAGAATATCAGTGTGTCATCTGCATATAGCAGGTGTGAGACACTGATTGAGTCAATTGGATTATTGCCCACCTGAAAACCTTTTATCCACTGAAGCTCCTTTGCTTTACTTAGCATCTGAGTGAGACCTTCCATTGCCAAAATGAAAAGGAAAGGGTAGAGAGGATCCCCTTGCTTTAAGCCCTTCCTGGGGGAGAAGAAACCTACGGGGCTTCTATTAACCAGCACAGAGTATTTCACAGTTGAAATACAAAATTTTATCCACCTTATCCACCTAGCTCCAAATCCCATTTGTCTTAGGATTTCAATGAGGAAGGGCCAACTCAGTTGGTCGTAAGCCTTTTCAATGTCTAATTTGCACAATAGACCTGGTTCACCAATTTTGATTCTCCAATCCAGAACCTCATTAGCAATCAAGGATGCATCTGTGATTTGTCTGTTCTTAAGGAAAACACTTATTATTAGTAGTAAGAGATCAGTAGTTTGTGGTTGTGGCAGTTATTATTTATGTTGGTTCTGGATATATTCATGTTATTTGACCCCTTTCCATTAACAGATAATTGCACTTTTAGTCCTTCCGTTATTGATAAATTCTGAATTTGGTCCTTGCAATATTTGGCTAAGTACATTTACCATTCAATTAACTAAGATGTGTCATTTTGGTCCCTTTATATGAAATTGTTATATTTTAGACTATTCCTAGAATTATATTATCCTCAAATATGGAGTAAAAATACAAATTTAACATTACACATCGTTAAGCAAATGGTTTAGCACACTTTATCAAAAAGTAAGTGGTTTAGTGCTTGATAATTCGTTACATTTCTGAAGATTCACATTAATAGGGATCAAAAGTGCACATATCAATTGATTGAAGGTTTAATGTGTTTAACCAGAAATCACAAGGACCAAAATCAGAATTTGTCAATATTTTAGGCACTAAAAGCACAAATTTTCCAATAGTAACTCAACTGGAAGATGATTGGTAATCATTAAAACATCATTTGGGAGCTTCAGTGCAAACTATCTGAGTTTGGCACTTGAAATAGCAAACACCATATTGAATTTGGATAACTGCTATATTTACCATCTTTTGAGGAGTATTTGTTTTTACTTTGTCATGTTAGTTTCCATTGTTATATTTACATTTTAATATACATGCAGGGGATCGAGTAAAATATACTGGACCTTCTGGTGTTGTTAAAGCCGATAACAGGTTAGTCCATTACGTGGCACATCTCTCAAGTATTTGTTTTCTAGACATCTTAAATAATCAAAATCTTACTGCTTCAAAAGTCGTAACGTTTTGCCAATAAGCTGGTAAATTTTATTAGAATGGATTAATCTTCCTTTCCAATTTTCTTAGCCAGTTCATCTATATTTTCACGATTCCCATTGCATGAACTTGTGCCTTAATGTTTCCCTCCAACTTTTGTTATAGGCTTACAGCCTTAATGGATTGAAATATTTTCAAGAGAGAGAGCAGAAGTGCCTGTAATACCTCTCCTCACATGGGGTAGTTAGGGATTGTTGCATAACCTATTAGGTTTTGAGTTCTCTGCCTCTGTAAACTTACGCTTATATCTTTTAAAAGAGCAACCAATAACCCAATAAGCTGTCTGGGCTGGTAGGTTAACTCCGAGTGCAAAAAGTAGCATTAGAGCGGGTTATGTGTGGATTCACTGGCCATTATCAAAAATAAAATTACGAATTTACTGTCGCGTCATGTCTTAGACTAGGACATTGATAATTAAACCTTGAGAACATATGGTTTTGTAGGAATAATCTGAATACCCTATCTTCTGAATCTTTTTATAAGACTACTAAACATTTACTTTTTTTTGTAAGACTACTATTTCTCTACTACTAAACTAGGCGGGCTTAATATTTTGTCAAGCACGGATCGAACTCAAAACAAGTTGTCGATAAGTTACTCTGACCATTATGAAGATAAATTTCCTGGCTTCTACTTGGAAGTTGATCCGCACTGCCCGGTCAGATCTTGACTGTGCTTAACTTTGAGAATGTAACAAGACTTCATATAAAAAGAATGTAACAAACGTTGCTCACATGTGCAACATTGTAGTAATTCTTAAGAACTCCCGCGGTTCTTAAATACCACCACAGTGGGCATTTTTGATGTAAGAATAAGAGGGTAGAATCTGCGTTTAAGTTTGACCAAATCAGAAAAACTGACCAACCTATGACCTATGTATTGGGTATATTTTGTTGGTTAACATCTCCTGATCCAGATGACTGCTATGTTGTTTGACTGAAGGGTACCTTTCCTAAAAATAATTCCATGTTTTCATATAGGAAGAGATGAAACATAGTGATTTGTACTATTGGAAAAGTTTTGCTAACTGATGGGCAACAGCGGAAAGGCGTAAGCAAGCATAGTGATTCACAAGGCTTTCCACAAATGACAATCCTTGCTTTTCCTCTGTTACTTCTAAAGTAGCTGCATCAGTTTCATCCACTTGAATTTTGATATAACTTTTTATTTCTCATCAAATGATGACATCTTCTTCTGGAAATCCTAGCTGCTCTTAGGATCAGATGCGGGCTAGATTCCCGTCAATTGCTGAGATGTTCTATCTGACACCCTGAAGGAATGATTCTCCCAAAAGATAATGAAGAACATGGAGGAGGAAATTTCCTAAATTCACTAGTAAAGAAGATGTAGAACAAGGAAAATAAAAGCTCTAAACAAGAGATTTGTGAAGATCCTTTTAGGTCTCTAAACACTATCCTGAAACAGTCGTGCCTATTCGTGCCGTCACCTTTAAACTATCATTTCCCAAACTGAAGCTGAATGCAATCTTTTATATGATATCTCGTTTCACAGTGTTATATGTGGAGGAATCCATTGTTAATAAGATGAAATATCGGCTTCTTTTCTTCCAATATGAGTTGTAGTTCTTAATAATGTCCTACATAAATTTGATTTGACAACAAATATACTGGCAGTTCATTCTTGATACAGGAGTAGATTATTTTGAAGTACCTGTCATACTTTGTGCTTCACACTTCAGATGCCCTGTATATACTAGTGGCAATTAGGACACAGATATTGGAATGGATAAATGTTGTGATCGTTTGGTGAACAGATATCATAGCAAGGCCAAAACAGTATAAAGTAGATTGTTGCATACTGATGGAAATTGTTGGAGTTGGGTAACATTAAATGGATACCTGAATTTCTTTGAACTTTATGGATTTGCTTTTGTAGGAAACTGACAAGATAGGAAAAAGGGAAGTGACAAAGAATGAAAGAATTAGGAGGTGCATCATGTTTAAAGCTTAAGAGTTAGAAAGCAGTCTTTACTCGTTTCATTTTCTTTATTGTATTTAAAACAATTTTGGGTTTCTTGTCGCTTTATTTAAGAAATTTTTACTCTCAGAAAGTCATGCAGCTTTATTTTTTGCTTTCCTGTCTGTGCTTTGCTTGCCTATAGAGCTGAGAGTTTTGTCGTAGAGCGGAGGTCTTAGCATTAGCATAACCCATGTGAACTTTGGATTAAGCGGCATTTAGTAATTGACTCCAATTCTCACAGGATTTTATTGGGGAAGATACCTACTTCTGGTGGTCCAACGAATGCTTACACTGTTATTCATGGAAGGTGGGTTGGTAAGTCGTCACAAGTGCTATAGAGAAAATATTCTCCATTTGGTGCTTGGACGCATGATTATTATACCTTTGACGCTCCTTCTCACTCGAAAGATATAGAATATTTGGGATGGTGGTGGGGCTTTTTTGCTCATCATCCACCAGGATTCCTTCTGGCTTCTCTCGTAATGTCCTTTTGATGTTCATAGTGATTTAATGCAATGTTTTTGTGCTAGTACAAGCTCTCGGTTTCATGTCTAAGATATGAGAGAAGTATGAAGGTTCTGCATTTGGTCTAGGCATCTGCAGTGACTTAAGTTGTTAGTTGTTACTGCTTTTAATCATTATTGTCGCCATCATTGTCAATGTCCTGGTCATTTTTGTTATTTGTTTGTTATTCTCAATGTTATAGCCAATATCTACGTACCTAGATCTTTAAAGAGGTGTAAGGTGCTTTAAATTTAATTTTGAACCATCTATTTAGTAGTTAATTTATTTTGCAAATGTATCTGCCTTAATCTATTCAAGTAAAGAGTTTCCTAAACGTCATGTTTAACTGAGGCATGCAAGTTGTTACATCCGATATGCTTTTGCAGGTCCATATCCAGTGGTCAACGTGGTGAGATATATGAGGTGAATGGTGATCAGGTTGCTGTAATTTTTGATGTTAGTGAAAAGCAAACCACGGAAGAAGAGAAAGACGAGAAACCCAAAACACAGGATGTGAAACCATCAATATACTGGATTCCTGGTATGTATTCATCTGGATTGCAGCGAAATTGGTGATAAAGTAATACTTACTCAACCAAAAAAAGAAGATTAAATTATTTGGTTCTGGTATAACTTGTTGGCTGCTGATTGTGACTTCACATTGGATGATCTAAAAACTATCAATCAGTCTTAATAGATGACAGACAGTTGGCATATTAATATTATTGGGGGAGACTTTTATTTGACCTGTCAACTTTTTTTCTTTTTTCGGATAGGCTATTCAACATGAAATTTATTTGTCATAAAGAGATTATTTATATTCAATTTCCAAGTTTCAACCCTTAGTCTGTAGATTGAGTAGGTACAGTGATATTTTATGTCTGAACGTATATGCATAATTAAAATTTTAAAATTTTTTCACCATCTACTCTGTTTACAGCCAACGAGATTGAGCATGATCTCGATGCTCAGGCTGAAGACTGCTACATTGCCATGGAGGTACTATGTGAGGTATGATGCTTAATTGATCAATAGTCTCTATGTTCTTTTACCGCATTGATTTCAAATTCGATCTTTTCTATCTTTTTTATGTTTTGAGACCATTTAATTGTGTGCAGGTCTTGAAGTCTGCACAACCTATTATTGTGTACTTTCCAGATTCTTCATTATGGCTGTCTAGAGCTGTTTCCAAGGCAAATAGAAAAGAATTTGTGAACAAGGTGCAAGAAATGTTCGACCAATTATCAGGACCGGTTGTCTTCATCTGTGGTCGAAACAAGGTTGAAACAGGGTCAAAAGAAAAAGAGAAATTTGTAAGTCCATAAATTGACCTGTCTTATTCCTCGACTCTTTTCAATTATTTTGCGTTTTAACTTCTTTTTGTCTGTCAACAGACCATGATTCTTCCCAATTTGGGCCGCCTTGCGAAGTTGGTAATGCTCGTGATCTTTAGTCAAACTATATGATTGGTTGAACTTTTTAAGGTTCGACTATTTGTTTTCTGTTGTGTGATGGGTACTTCATGACATAAATCATTGTGGCATCTGAATATTGGCTTTAGCTGCTTATGAGTTGGGCATTGAAGATGACCTTCCTATGATAAATGATATTTCAGTGACTAAGTGCTGAATTCAATTTCTTTACGTATTGGTGACTAGTTGGTTGTGCTGTAAACCATATCCTAGTTTGTACTTGATATCTCATTTTAAGTGCACTGTTTTTTACTCTATCATTTATAGGGGGGCATCATCTATGGTTTCCTTGTAAATTTTTTTTTTTTTTTTTTGAGAAAGGTAACTTTTGTATTAAGGACAGTACTTAGGTAGTACTGAAAACCATATTTACAAAGGAAATAGATACAACATTTACCCAAGATGAACCAAACTTAAATGGTGTCTAAACATCTAGGATTGATACAGTGTCACCAGAATACAACTTGGTACACCAAAAACAAAATAACAAAATACAACTTAGCTTAATATTCTGTACTGACTTCCTTCTATCTTCAAAACATCTATCATTTCTTTCCTTCCAAATAATCCACCATATACATGATGGGATGATCCTCCATCTCTCGCTGTTACTTGCACCCACTCCTGCCTCCTCCCAGCTAAAAAGAGTGTCAGCAATCTTGCTTGGTATTGTCCATGCTATGCCTCTGAGATTGATGAAAATCTTCCATAGTTGGTCTGTGATACTGCAGTGTAGGAACAAGTGATTAACTGTTTCAGCTTCCTTTTCACAAAGGAAACATCTAGAGCATAGAGCAATGTTCCTTTTAATCAGATTGTCATGGGTCAAGACTGCTTCTTTTGCTAAAAGCCAGGTGAAGCAAGAAACTTTGTAAGGTATCTTAGTCTTCCAGATATGTTTCCAAGGCCAATTAGTGAGTTGTGGCTCTATCTGATTCAAGATCTTATACCCTGAGCTAACCTTATATAATCTACTTGAATGTCCCTTCTTGTATCCCCTGGAAATTCTCCAGCTGCTTAAACAATTCCAGAAGTCTAGATATCTCCCAGTCATTCAACATTCTTCTGAATCTCAGATCCCATCTCTGCTGTGTCCACATTTCTGCTACTGTTTTCTGTTGGTCTAAAGCCAGAACAAACAAATCTGGAAGCAGGTCTTGGAGGCACCTAGTCCCAATCCATTTGTCTTTCCAAAACCTGGTCTTGATCCCATTAAACACTCTGATGTGAGAGTGATTTTTTTGGAAAGGCCAAAAGCCTCTAATGGACCTCCAAAGGCTGGTGCCATATGGAGTGTTGACCTCCTTAGAAACCCAACTATCTTCTTCCCTGTACTTGCTCTTTATGACTCTGCTCCATAGTGTCTGAGGTTCTTGTGAGTATCTCCATAGCCATTTAAGCTTCAAAGTTTGCTTTGATGCTTCAAATTTCGGATGCCAAGTCCCCCGTGTCTCTTGCTTCTGATGATTTCTTTCCATTTGACTAGGTGCAAAGCTCTTTTTTCTTTGTTCCCTTGCCAGAGAAAAGTTCTCCTGATCTTGTCCAGCCTTTGAATGACTCCAGATGGTATTGGGAAAAGGGAAAGCATATAAGTAGGCAAAGCATTGATCAAAGTGAGTCTACCTCCCAGGGACAAGTACTGAGATTTCCACCTTGATAGTTTCTTCTCACATTTCTCCAAGACTGGGTCCCAAATCCCTTTGGATTTTGATTTAGCTCCCAAAGGCATGCCCAAGTATACTGTAGGTAGATTGCACACTTCACCTCCTAATATTATAGCTAACAGCTCAATATCAGGCACCTGATTTATGGGATAAATGTGGCTCTTACTCCAATTGATATGCAGGCCTGAAATAGCCTCAAACAATATTAGGATCACTCTCAGGTACTTCAACTGCTCCTTTTCTGCCCCACAGAATATTAGAGTATCATCAACATACTGAAGGTGGGTGATTTCCATTCTTTGATTATTATTTCTGGCGTCCTCAAAACCTTGAATCCATCCATTAGTATTTTCCACCTTTGTCGTGTTGTTTAGGCCCTCCATAGCTAAAATGAACAGTAAAGGGGACATGGGATCCCCTTGTCTGATCCCTCTCTGAGCATTGAAGAAACCTTCAGGGCCTCCATTGACTAGAATGGAGAACTTCACTGTTGAGATGCAGAGCTTCACCCAATTAATCCATTTAGCACCAAAGCCCATTTGTCTAAGGACTTCCAAGATAAAACCCCAATTGATATGATCATAGGCTTTCTCAATGTCAAGTTTACATAATATGCCAGGTTTCTTTAGAGAGATTCTCGAGTCTACTGCTTCATTGGCTATCAACACAGCGTCCATTATTTGTCTGCCTCTTATAAAGGCCATTTGTTGAGAATCTACCAATGTGTCCACCACCCTTTTCAGCCTTTACGTCAAGACTTTGGAAACCAGTTTGTAGAGGCTCCCTTTTAAACTAATTGGTCTAAGTCTTTCAACTCCTTTGCCCCCTTCTTCTTGGGTATCAAAGCTATATCAGTAGCAGTGAATTTTTTTTTCAAACATTTCCTGTGAGTGGAAGTTGTGGAAACCTTCCATGATATCATGCTTCAAAATCTCCCAGCACTTGATGTAGAATCCCATAGTGTATCCATCTGGACCTGGGGCTTTGTCTTCTGCACACATCTTAAGGCAATTATATGCTTCCTGCTCATTCAAATTCTCCCTGCAAAACATCTTTTTCAGCTTCTGTAATGGTAGGACAATTACTGATGTTCCCAATAGGCCTCCAAACTTCCTACTCTGTGTACAAATCACTATAAAAATTGACTCTCTCTTCTTTTATTCTTGCTGGTTCCACTATAGTCTCCCCTTGCACTTCTAGTCTATCAATGTGGTTGTACCTCTTGTGGGCATTTGCTACTTGATGAAAAAACTTGGTGTTTTTATCACCCTCGTTGAGCCATAGAGCCCTAGATTTCTGCCTCCATGCACTGTCCTCATTCTTGAGAACTTCTTCCAAATCCAGAAATAACTCTGCTTTTCTGGCCACTTCCTCCTCTGTCAGGGTCCTGGTTTCCAATGTGGAATCCAGAACTGCCATTTGATTGAGCAGCTTTGACTTTTGTAGTTTCAGATTTCCTTGATCACTCCTACTCCATTCCTTGAGCTTCCCTTTGAGGGCTTTGAGTTGGGAGGCTAGGATGTAATCAGGTCTTCCAGAGAACTCAAAAGAATTCCACCAATCTCTAACTTTGTCCAAAAATCCTTCTTTGGACAGCCACCAGTTCTGGAACTTGAAGTATGATTTAGGGACCTCCCAAGTTCCACATAGAAGTGCAACAAGCACATGATCAGAAGCCACCCTTTGCAAGGGCATTTGTTTTATGTTACTGAAGCTTCCATCCCATTCAGGAGAGAAGAATTCTATCTATCCTTGAAGCAGCCTCTTGACAATCTCCCTTAAACCATGTGAAATTCACCTTCTAACTGTGTATCAACTAGTTCCCTATCCTCTATGAAATCAGAAAACTCCACCATTGCAGAGGTCCTCCTGTTGCAATTCCTTTTTTCAGTGGAACCTGCAAATGTTGAAGTCTTCACAGATTGCCCAAGAACCTTCAATCAGACCTCTCACTGCACCCAATTCATCCCAAACTAACCTCCTCTCTATCTTTCCATTTGGTGCATAGACACTGGAAATGTGACAAGCATACTCCTGCGAGATTGCCTCAAACTTGCAGGTTAGAGAATAGGCACCTATTTGCAACACTTCTCCCTTCCAAACTCTACAATCCCACAACATGATAATTTCTTCTCTAGTACCACTGGCTTCCAAACAAGCAAACCTCGTCCATCTTCCACCCCCAATCTGTTTAATGTGATCTTGACAGTTCCCCTCTAGTTTTGTTTCTTGCAAACATACAATGTCTGCCGTCCAGTCTAGTAGTTGATTTTTGACCACTCTTTTCTTCCCCTGATCATTCAGTCCCCTCACATTCCATGACACTAATTTTAGCTTCATTGTTCATTCTGGGATGTTCCCTTCCCCTTTGCTCTGCCTCCCCCATTTTTGAATTTCACATCGAAAGTGATAAGATTTTTTAGCTCAAGAGAAGCTTTGTTTCTGGTTTTCTTGATATCAGTGGTCGGTTCCACCATTCCAGCCTAACCCTAGATTTTTTCCAGGTCCACACACCTTGGAGATTTTGTTCAGCCATATTCCTATTGGGGAATTCAAAGAGGAATGAGCTTCCTAACGTCTCATAGATGTTGATCCCAAAAGCTTTCTTCCAGGTTGTTACAGCCCACTTCCTGACCTCGGAGAGGTTAGGCAGCTCAGAGCCAAGATTTCCGAAATTTCTAGTGATGCATCTACCAAGTAAGCCTCTGCTATAGTCAGTTGTAGCAGAAGTGGAGCCCTCCTGTAATTTGCTTATGTTTGGCTGCAAATGAGGATCTTTAAAAGTTCTTGGCTGGTTGTAATTAATGAAGTTTCCTATCTTGCATGCGATGTCTCTCCAGCCAGCATTGAATGCTTCTGGCAAGATAATTATTGCTCTGTCTGCGCCTTTAAGAGACAAAATGCTCATAAATCTTCCGTGAGCATTAAACTTCCTCGTACCAAAATATTCTGCCATTTGATCCTTCATTCTCCATCTCTTTACAAGATTCTTGTTGTTGTTTGAGGCTTCTTTCAGGACAAAGCAGATCCATTCCATCACTTTTTTGCTGAGAGTTATTCTTCTCATCATATTTCTACTACGTTCCACCCAATCAAACCAGTCATCCTCACCAGATGTCCATCTGGTAATGTCGAAAGACTTGAAACCAGCATTGAAAAAGATCTTGTTTTCCCCCATGTCTGTGAAAGGAACTGTCATAGAGAAAGAAAAAAAAGCTTGTAAATTGGTTTTTTGATATTCACCTGAATTTGTTACATTTTGTTGATGTATTTTCCCAATATTTTATGCACTAATTTTTCAATATTTTGTTTTTGCAGCCTCTTTCTCTGAAACGACTAACGGAGGGATTAAGAGCAACAAAACGTTCTGTAGACGATGATATACATAAGCTCTTCTCTAATGTAATGAGTATTCATCCTCCAAAGGTTAGTTTTTTTTTTTTTTGCTTATTGCTGTACTTAGATTTTTTTTTTTGGTAAAGGACTTAGATTCTTATAGTAATTTGTGATATATTGGCTGCTGCTGGAGCTCTACCAGGGGGAGGAGATGTGTTTGGAAACCGCATCTGCCTCGTCTTATTTTGTACTAACTTTGTACCTCTTAATCTTAGTAGAATTATAACTAAAATCTTTCTGCAATGTCGCTAGTTGATCAGATGATTTTGTTGTCTTTTTCTGTGTAATATGGAAACAAGTTTTTTGAAAGTTGGTAAGTAGCATTCTTCAGCATTAAGGAAATGCTGGCCACCCTCAAAAAGAGCTTACATCCATGGTCATAGTTACAAGCTTCCTATTAAATCTATGATTTGATCTACATCTTCTATACATAATTGTTTACACCAAAAAGGTAAAGATACTAAATAGTTCCATTTAACTTTGTGAATGGAATTGGATCTATTTTCAAAACATCTTTCATTTCTTTCTCCAAAGAAACAAGTTTTTGGCGCAATTTGTAAATTTCCCCTAATGTGATCCATATATCAGGGAGCCAGCTGGCTGACTATGTTTTTCTGTGTATAGGTTTCTTTTTTTTGTGCATAACAAAGGTTTGCCAATATTTCAAATTATAAAAAGGTTTCCTAAGAGACATGTCTGTTGTCTTTGGTTAATGTTTAATGATAAGACAAAAGGGAAGACACTGAAACAGGATATATACCCATACCTGGAGTCTGGAAAAGAATTTGTTCCTTAATTGTGTGAGATTTCCCATATTTAATTTCTTCCCCTATATGTCCAGCACAATAGCATAACCTTAATTTCACCCTTTCTATCTAGAAATTTCCAAACAGCTCCACAATCTGTTGGCAAACAGTGCAAAAGCAAATGAATTATGTCCTCTGAACTTTTGAGATGTTATGGGTCTGTGGTGTGTTACCAGATACAGTGCTTATAATTTTTTTCATAATTATTATATTGTTTTCCTATACTTTTAAGGAAACGACTCATCATTTCTACTTTACTTGTTTTGAAACTGTGCATTTAAGCTACATGAAAGATGGAATGGTTAGTCACTTGAAGTTGTCTATTATGGCGATATTAATGATTTTTGGTTTGGGCATACATTTATTTAAAGTCATTTCATTCCAGTGAAATTGAATTTCTCTTTGAAGTATATATTTTGTGTAGTTTCCAACTAAAGGAAATTTTGCGTGATATCATTTCATTTTGTTCTCTTAATCAATTATGTTATTTTGTAATATTTCTGGAGTTGGAGTTGACATTGATTATCCCCAAGACTTTGATGGTTTAGATCTCCAACCCCTTTCTCCTCCTCTCTTTCAATGGTGGTGATTTAGTCTGGGAAGTACCTCAAAATATATTATCTGTATCTGCTTGTTGCATGCAGATGCTACCCCTCTACCTGATGGTTACTAATAGGATTTTTCTCTGTACCCAACGTCTGTTTAAAGTTGTACAATTAATTGAACTTGGTGGAACCCTGAAAATGGAATCAAGGTTTTCAACTTTTAACCAGCTAATTTGAATTAATAGAAGATATAATATTGGATGACCATTATTATCCCTGCCTGTGTCTTCTCTTCTAAAAGATCTTGAAGTGTGTATCGTATAAATCTAGCAAATAAAACTCCAATTGAGGAAGTGACCTTTCTTCTCTTTTTATGTATTTAGTGGAGAGAAACAATCAGTTGTAACACTAGAATTATGAAGTTACAAAAGGCATAGTTGAAGTTTACAACCTTGCATTGATGAGTGATTACTTAGCCCATGATGAAGTAGTTTTTGGAGTTGCTGGTCTTTAAACTATCCCCACTCCTCCTCTATCTCTCGGTCGCTCATGCAGACCCGTGGCCAGCTTGTAGTGACTCTATAAATAGCACTTTTTTAATTCTGAAAATGGTAAAATGATTAGGCATTGTTGACGTTTACGACCTTGCATTGATGAGTGATTACCTAGCCCACCGTGAAGTAATTTTTGGAGTTGCTGTTCTTTAAACTATCCCTACTCCATCTCTATCTCTCGGTCGCTCATGCTGACCCATGCGTGTGCTAGCATGCAGTGACTCAAGAATAGCACTTTTTAAGTGATGATCCACGTATAGCTTTTTTTCATTCTGAAAATGGTAAGATATGTGTGTCTCTGTATGTTGTCTTCACTCTTCCCTGACTTTTTATATGTCAAGTAATGTGGGGACTTCCCAACCGACCGTACCAGGAACTGTACCGTACTCCCTGTAGCTCTTCTTTCATTAATCTTGCCTTGCAGATAGGGAAGAGAGATATTGTGAATTTCACTTCCTTACTCGTAGTGTAAGTGGAATCCACACTAGCACTTCTTGCTTCAATACGCTCGACATGTGGAGCACTAAATAGGTTAAAACATATGAATTTTCTTTTTCACAAGTCAACACCACTTTCTTTTTTTGATGAAGATTGTCACAACATTTTCTTTGTGCTGTTGTTTGTAGTTCTTTCAAGTTATTCCCTTCGTGCATTTATCTTTTTAAGCATTGTTTTCAGTTTGGTGGTTTCTCATCCTTCTGTGGTTTTCCTGTTTACAGGAAGAAGATCTTCTTAAGACATTTAATAAACAGATTGAAGAAGACAGGAGAATTGTAATAGCTCGTAGTAACCTAAATGAATTGTACAAGGTATAGACAAAGATATGTGCTTTTGGATGTATTTTATTCTATTTAAGATCTTCTAGACAAATGGTTGGGTACCTCTATATGTTCATTTAGTCACATTTTATTGATGGAGTTATCACTATAATTATCTATATTTCAGGTTCTGGAAGAGCACGAGCTTTCATGCATTGATTTGTTGCATGTAAATACTGATGATGTAATTCTGACAAAGCAGAGTAAGTGTTTTGTGTGAAATCAGGATATATTGTTCTTTAATTCTTTTAATTGAAAAAATCAGAACATAGATTGTTCAGCTCTCACTTGGTCATAGATATACTTCTATTGGAATTCAACTTTTGTGCCTTTCTCCAGTTTCATAGGAGTGAAGATCTGGGAAATGTAGGTTTAGATAATATTGAGATTACATAATGGTTTCTTGTGTTCTCTCTTAAATAATACTCCCTCCGTCCAGAAAAGAGTGACAGGGTTCAAAGCACTGGGTCAAAGTATCTAAACTTCATAGAACTAGGATATCGATTCCTCTAATTTTACAAATATGTAATAATCAGTGTTATTTGACCCCACTTTGTGGAAATATACTGAGTATGTTGTTGTTGTAATAATCAGTGTTATTTAAGAACCATTGAGTCGCACAAAGTGATCCTGATCTAGAAGTGGTTTGCCTTTTGAATCTCAAATTTGAGGAGTTGGATTAATATTGTATATTGAATTATTTTTAATTTTATCACTATATTACTAAATCCATATACGTTTGGTAGTTTTTAAAGTCACGAATTCTACACTTCACTTCAAGTAGTGTCAAGTGTGCACTTTTTTCTTTTTGAAAGTGAGTGCACTTAAAGTCGCTCTTCTCGCACCACGGCTCATTAATCCTGTCATGTTTTCTGCTTTTTGCTATCAAAGACACTGTTAAAAGTGCTGTAAAGTTCAATTTTCATAATTGAAGATATTTTAGAAATGCTTCAATCAAAACAAAAAATATTTAAGAAATGATTGAAAAATTATCGTAAAAGAAAAAAGTGTGTGATTCCCCAAATAGTAAGAGTGTCATATGAAATGGGGCAGTCTAGGAAGGAACCTGCATCAAAATAAAGAATACTGTTAGCTTATATGGAAGGTAAAGCATAATTTCATAATTTTAAGGGAAAGCTAAAAGGTTTTGCGTTAATCTTCGGTTTCTCTTACATCTGCAGAAGCTGAGAAAGTTATTGGTTGGGCCAAAAATCATTACTTGTACACATGCCTCCATCCATCTATTAAAGGGGATAGATTGTATCTGCCTCGTGAAAGGTAATTCTGTTTTTACTTTTCTGTACGTGTAAACCAACTTTTCTTTTGCACAAGCTTGAAGCTCATTTCTTCTGTTTGTCGTGCGAAGCGTTGAAACCGCACTTTTGAGGTTAAAGGAGCAGGAAACAATGTTAAAAAAGCCTTCTCAGAATCTTAAGGTATTATCCCCTGCTTTATTGCTATAAAATAGACAAAATAGATTGGGACTCCCTGAACTTGATGACTTTTATTCAATGAACACCTTAACTTTACGTTGGCCTAATTACCCTTGAACAAGACATTTCAGTATCCTCCCCTATACAAACTCAACCCATGGAAGTGTGACACGTGCTGCCACATTGGTTTTTTTTTTGTTTACGTGGCATTTCTTAGAATAAAATATATATTCTTATCTTTTAAATCCACCAATTATTTAGATCATCTTTTTCAGGCCAAATCTGTAAAAAAACTTGGAACAACATTATTTTGTCTACAAATTTTTATTTGGCTAACGGTAATGATATTTAAATCAAGTTGTTTTTACATTATTGGCCAGAAAGAGAAGAAATACACGGTTAGAACAAGTAATCATTGCATCTAAAGAAGAAGTAAAAAGAAATATGCAGTTGGAACTGCATTATTTGGATAAAAATAATGAAATTCCAACCAAATATTTTGTAAATTTGATGCGAAAGAGAATAAATACATAGTTGAAACATATAATCATGGCAAGGAAAGAAGAAATAAATATTTTTTTTCCTTCTCTAGAAAATACACCGTTTGAACTCCATTACTTTTGCTAGGCCACCTTCTTTTTATTTGAGTTAAAATAATGGATTTTTACCTAATTTTTGCAAATTTGGCGGGAAAAAGAAATACACAGTGAAACAAGTAGCCATTGTATCTAAAGAGAAAAAACATAATTGGATAAAAGATGCAATGTATATTAAGAAGAAACAAAGATAAATACAGTTGGAACAAATAAATTAATGTATTTGATTATGTGGTAATTAATAGTTGGAAAATACCCCACTTGGAAGCTGATTTTGCGGTTTTCTTCCCTCCCACACGCCTAAAAGAGAGTATTCACCCTCTTTGTCACATCAGCGTGCAGGGGGGTTGAGACTATCAAATTGTCAATTTCAGGGGTAGTTAGGCCAACATAAAATTCGGGTGTGCACTAAATAAAAGTCAAATTTAGGGCGGTCCTGATATATTCTGCCTATAAAATAATATATTCAGGGATCTAGCTTATTACCATGGATCACTTTCAAATTTGTAGAATCTTGCAAAGGATGAGTATGAGAACAACTTTGTGTCAGCAGTTGTTCCACAAGGTGAAATCGGAGTCAAATTTGATGATATCGGTGCTCTTGAAGAAGTAAAGAAGGCACTGAATGAACTTGTAATCCTACCAATGCGGAGACCAGAGCTTTTCTCCCGTGGAAATCTGTTGCGGGTATTTTATTCGTCTTGCTAGTAACTCCTCCTAAAAAAAAAGAGGACGTTTTAGGTACTGTTTAGTTATTTTATATTTTTCTTAATCAGCCTTGCAAGGGGATTTTACTATTTGGGCCTCCTGGAACTGGAAAAACTCTTGTTGCTAAGGCGCTTGCAACAGAAGCAGGGGCTAATTTCATCAGTATTACTGGTTCAACCCTTACATCAAAGGTAAGTTAAGAAGATGACATGTCTTTGTTTTCAATTCATTAGATCTTACTGGGGAAATCTCCTGATAGGTATTTTGTCTTGTGAATTTTGTTATCAATCATCATCATTGAAAAAGATTAAAATTCTTATTTAGAGCAGAGCATAACTCAGATGTTAACATGATTTTATACTAAAAAGGAAAAAAAGGGATTTTTTCAAATATATATAGCCCAACACAATACATTGCACCTACTTAGCCATATTTTCCCTGGTAAATAATATTGTACACTTAGGGGTCGTTTGGTAGAGTGTATTAGGATAAATAATACATTTATTAGTTATACACCCTATTTAGTATTATAGGGTGTATAATTAGTACCTTCCATTTGGTGGTATTAGTAATATTTGGGTTTAATACCATGGGATAAATATAGGTAAAGACAAAAATACTCTCAAATCCTTTTAACCCTTTTCTATGTTTTTCTAGATTTTTCCAGATAAACAAGCTGTGCAAATGTTTATTTATTCTCACTATCTGCACTCTCACGCAACTAGCATAGCTGATTGTTGTTGAACTGTTTTGATTATTTTTTGGTTTGTTGTATCATGGAGAGCAATAGATATATTTGTAGACCAAGCATTTGTTGCAATGTTTATTGACGCTCCGTCTTTAAAAATTGTTAGAAAGATACAATTTATAATGGCATACAAATGAACATGAAAGGTGATCATGAATCATATAATTTACAATGTCATACAAATGAAAAAAGGTCAATTTTTTATTTTAGAAAGTTTTCAAACATAAATTTGGCCTATTTTATGACCTCGCTGAAGGACATAAAAGAAGGACCCAAAGTTCAAAAATCAATAAAACAAGACGTGTAGAGGATTAATAAAGCTTTGCAAAGATAAAAAAATTTGATTTTCATGTTTTATATTTATATAGTATGAATATATTTTTTCAAATATATATAGCCCAACACAATACATTGCACCTGCTTAGCCATATTTTCCCTGGTAAATAATATTATACACTTAGGGGTCGTTTGGTAGAGTGTATTAGGATAAATAATACATGTATTAGTTATACACCCTATTTAGTATTATAGGGTGTATAATTAGTACCTTCCATTTGGTGGTATTAGTAATACTTGGGTTTAATACCATGGGATAAATATAGGTAAAGACAAAAATACTCTCAAATCCTTTTAACCCTTTTCTATGTTTTTCTAGATTTTTCCAGAGAAACAAGCTGTGCAAATGTTTATTTATTCTCACTATCTGCACTCTCACGCAACTAGCATAGCTAATTGTTGTTGAACTGTTTTGATTATTTTTTGGTTTGTTGTATCATGGAGAGCAATAGATATATTTGTAGACCAAGCATTTGTTGCAATGTTTATTGATGCTCTGTCTTTAAAAATTGTTAGAAAGATACAATTTATAATGGCATACAAATGAACATGAAAGGTGATCATGAATCATATAATTTACAATGTCATACAAATGAAAAAAGGTCAATTTTTTATTTTAGAAAGTTTTCAAACATAAATTTGGCCTATTTTATGACCTCGCTGAAGGACATAAAAGAAGGACCCAAAGTTCAAAGATCAATAAAACAAGACGTGTAGAGGATTAATAAAGCTTTGCAAAGATAAAAAAAATTGATTTTCATGTTTTATATTTATATAGTATGAATATATCTTTTCAATTTATCAAGATGAAAATTCAACCCCAAATAATTAAAGTGAATACCAAATTTATTTTTGTTTTTCATTTTTAAGAATGAATAATAAAGCTTTGTAAAAAAAATACACAAAGCTATAGAATGTGGAGGGTACTTTTGTAAACAAACAATATCTTTTTAGAAATATAGCAATGCATATTATTTTTAATACATCAAACCAAACACTGGATAAGAAATAAGCTCAGCACTACTAATCCCAGCATTACTAATCCCAACATTACTAATACACTCTATTCAGTACTATTCTTATACACTCTACCAAACGACCCCTTATTGTAGATAATGTATCAGTCTGGTATAAAAGTGTATAATAGTGTACTAAGAGGTGTTTATACACTTTTTTTACACTATTATACAATATCATACAAACAAATACAGAAATTGAGTTTTGTCTCTTACGAACTTCAACCTATGAAACTCCATCCAAAATGGGTCAAAAACATCACCAATTTTTATACTGTCTTGTGATTTTTGTTATCAATCATCATCATTAGAAAATATTAAAATTCTTATTTGGAGCAGAGCATAACTCAGATGTTCACATTTTTTTTATTTTTTTTTTGTAAAAATTGAAGGGGAAATGGGAGAGGGGATTACTAGGTGGGGAATCGAACCCTCATCAACAAGGTGAAAGTTCAGGTAGCCAACCAACTGAGCTACTAAGATTCCCACTCATATCTTAACATGTTGAAGGAGAGCCTTGGAGTAACTGGTAAAGTTGCTTTCATGTGACCAGATGGTCACAGGTTCAAACCTTGGAAACAGCCTCTTGCAAAAATGCAAGGTAAGACTGCGTACAATAGACCCTTGTGGTTGGGCCCTTCCCCGGACCCTGCACATAGCGTGAGCTTTAGTGCATCGAGTTGCCCTTTTTTTAATCTTAACATGTTTTTATACTACAAAGAAACAAGGTAGTTTTTCAAAAATATATAGCTCAACACAATACATTGCACCCGTGTAGCCATATTTTTAGCTTACACCCGCATAGCCAACTTTTTTCGCAACAATGCTTATACACTTGGTAAACAATATTATATAATATCTTACACTTATTGTAAATAATGTATCAGTCTGGTATAAAAGTGTATAATAGTATATTAAGAGGTGTTTATACACACTTTTACACTATTATACACTATGTATGGGTAATACAGTCATGTGTTTGAACCACCTTGCTGCAGACAAAAGCCTGGTGGTATGTAAGTGGAGAAGGGTTGAGGTGCGGGCCCATTATCCGTCGAGTTTCAGACCCTGCACCATTGGGCCTCGGGGTTTTCTCAGTTATCTGAAAAAAAGAAAAATTAGGGGTTATCAAGTCTCTTGTTATCTGCAAATGGGATAAAATTAATGGTGGGAAATCAGTTACTAGTGTTGCAGGAGAATTTAAAAAGTATGACAGTTATGAACGGAGCTTTAACTTTTATTATCTGACCAAACGTTCCAAATATTTAAAGCCTTGCTTGAACTCATTGGATGTCTAAACAAATTGCATGATATCACTACTAGAATTAAGAAGCGTAAAATGAATGCCAATGTAACCCTTCTGTTTGCTACACATTATACACAATCTGACAATTAAATTTTGTTAAGTCAGCATTAAGTAATACCATGTTAGCACCCAACTTTTCCTGAACTGATGAACATATAAGAGTCTTAGCTACAAGGGGACTTCAGTCTTTTTAATGAATGATGAGGGAACATGAAGTTCCTTTTGTCCTGGATTACAGTTACCAATATATGTCCGTTTAGCCATTTTTTGGGTTCACCTACCTTTTTGAAGTTCTTTATAGGGAACGGGGATGTGGAGGAGGTCGTTGGTTGACTTAAGAGTCAACTAATTGTTATTACTCGCTTATCTTATCATAGTAATGGCATTATTTGTTAGAGACTTTTCTTGAAGGAAAATCCAAAGTGGCAAGTACTACTGTTTACTGCAACTTTTTTCTTTTATTTGGCATAATACTCGTCCGTTTGAATTGAGTGACTGAAATTAGTTTGGATTTCACAAAGGAAGGAGTCTTGTTTAAATTTTCTATATTCATCAGTATTTCCATCTTTCTTCCCGTAGTTTATTCAGAAAAGGCTGAAAGCATGTTTAGTGGTATCTTGAACATTGTTTGCGGTAACTATTAGTCTTAGTTTGCAATTTGTAGGATATAAACGTATTGTGACTGAAACTCTGTCTTAAGCATGTTACATCAGAAAATTCTTGTTACCGCCTAGCAAACCAAAATAAAAAGGTATTCATGTTGTCAATCTAGCCAACCCAAACTTGTTTGGGACTGAGACATTTTTATTCTTGTCAATCTACCTCTTCCTCTCAAGGGTGTGTTGGTTTTTTTTTCGATGTTGCTTACGGTCATGTTTTCTGAAACCTTGATTTCTTCCTCTTAAACTTTATTGAAGTAGTTTTATATTTTACCTAATTTCCCCTTCTGCAGTGGTTTGGAGATGCTGAAAAGCTTACGAAGGCACTCTTCTCATTTGCCAGTAAGCTGGCTCCTGTTATAATTTTTGTTGATGAGGTAAAACTCCTAATTCATGTGATGCCACTTTTTCTCATTATGCTTAAACATCATTTTCATGAACTCCTTATGTTCATCTCACCGTTTTGACAGAATCCTAGTGTGTGTGATCCTGATTAGTTCAATGTGTCAGCATTAAGTTACTAATGTATTTTGAACTGTAAGAATTATATGCTAACTGCCTCTAATTATTAGAGCAATGGACTCACATTTGGTTATTTATAGTTCAGAAAATACATGAAGGTCTAATGGTGAACGTTTCTTATGTGAGACATAGTGAGACCAGTTGTATCAATATAACCATTACTTGGTCAGTTTTCCTGTTGAACATTCAGTAAAGCAACAACAACAACAACAACAACAACATACCCAGTGTATTCCCACAACGTGGAGTCTGGGGAGGGTAGAGTGTACGCAGACCATACCACTACCTCAGAGGTGAGGTAGAGAGGCTGTTTCCGATAGACCCCCGGCTCAAGACAAAACAGTCTAAAAATAGGCTAAAAAGGACGTAACAATGATACAGGATAAAAAACAAGATAAAACTACAAGAGACGATAGGAAGTAATATGTAGTAACAAACAACAGACAAGCAGACAGAAACAGAGCACTGCCACAAAATACTACCACGAGGAATCCAAGAACAAGAAACTATAAGCGTAACACTACGATTACTAGTCGGGACAATAAGGAAAAACACTCCTACCTACTAGCCTACACCCACTTCTACCTACTACTCTTCTACTCTAATCTGCGTCCTCCACACCTTCCTATCTAGGGTCATGTCCTCGGTAAGCTGCAACTGCGCCATGTCCTGTCGAATCACCTCTCCCCAAAGCATCTGTCTAAAACTTCCAGGGCTGGTTCAACCATTCTACAACTCAGACCAAAATGGTTTGACACAAACTGCTCAATTCACCTGTCATGACAGAAATCCAGAAACCGCTTCTGTGGGTTTGGCACACTGTCACCCCTTAAAATTAAGCTTCTTTGTCTTTCTCTGTTAGGTCTGGATCTTTTATGCCAGAGTTGCTTTATTTCAAACTCAAAGTTTCTACTAGAAGGTTTTGCAACAGAAAACATGACTGGCTTTGTGCCTGGATGTGTTTAAGAGGGAGAGAGATATAGGGAATAAGGGACATAACTGATTTTCTATTGTGGCAGAGTTACCTGGTACCTATACTTGTGGGAGGATCTAAATACCCGGTGTAATAGTCAAGGTGAGCAAGCTGACCTAGAACAACCCACCACCCACACCCACACACACTATAATATAAAAGAGAGACTTTTGATAGAGATGCAGAAAAGGGAGTTAGATAGTCGAAAGAGGAACAACGAGATGAAACTAGGTAGTTGGGTGACAGAATCAACTATTAAGTTCTGTATCTGAATGTGGGTGGCTTGCACTGCAGCTGCAAAATACAATAAGGAAATATATATATACATACTGCAATATGGCGGTAGACTTCGGTTCAATTTTGAACTTTCTATACCTCTGCTTTATTATGTAAGTGGTGTCTGGGAAATGTTAAAACTGAGGAGAGAGGACAAGCATTGTTTTCCTCAAGTAGCCTATTGACTATTGTTCCTTCTACATCTGCTTATTGTTACCTTGTTAAAAAAAAGAGTTAGGTTAGCTTATTAATAACTATTGTTGTTCTTTCTATAAGAATCTACGCGTCAGAGGAACCCCAATGATTTATATGCACTGGAATTTTCATGCAGTCCAAAGATGTAATAAGAAGGTTTGTTGAAGGCTTCACGCAATTGGTTTAAGTGCTGACCTTGAGCTGTTTTTTTACCTGGTTTATGGTGTGTTTGGATCATATGGATCCTTCATTTTTGCCTTGACATATACATGTCAAATGGCTGTGGTAAGCTTGTGGATACTTGGTGCGGCCACTTTGAAATACTCTCAAAATTAGTAAAAAGCTTGGCATACTCGTATTGGATACTCTTAGAAAAACCTAAACCCGATACATTCCCCTGAACGAATCCATGTAACATAGGTTCGGAAGGAAATATTGCAATTCACTTTTCAATTTTCATGTGAGATGGGGGGGCCTGATAAAAGCGAACGGATATAAGAGGATACATATAGCCTATCTTGACTGGTTAGATGAAGGAATCATTGATTAATTGATTTGATATACTTTTCATGTTTAGCCTTGTCAATTTACAATTTTTAGAAGGTATCCTTCAAGTAAAATCTGATATGTGCACTCCTGTTTCTGGGGAGAATTTAGATATTAAAAAACATGATTTAACTCTTTATCGCGAAATTATATTTGATGACATGCAATAGAAATCTTAAATAATGCTGTGCTTTTATATGTATAAACAGGAAGTACTTTTTGAGGCATTAATAATATGGATCAAGGGTGTGTTTGGTATGAAGGAAAATGTTTTCCATGGAAAATGTTTTCCTAGAAAATGTTTTATGGAAAACAAGTTGGTTTCTTACTTATTTTCTCATGTTTGGTTGGTGAGTGGAAAACATTTTCCGGAAAATATTTTCTACTATTTGATTGATGAGTGAGAACACATTTTTCAAAAAAGAGAGGGGTACCAAACTCTGAGAAGATTTTCATAGGTGGGGATTTCAATGGGCACATCGGGTCATCCCCTGGGGGTTACGCTGAGGTGCATGGAGGTTTTGGTTTCGGGGAGAGGAACGCAGGAGGGGCGTCCCTATTGGATTTTGCTAGAGCCTCTGGGTTGTGGGTAGCAAATTCGAGCTTCCCCGAAAAAAGAGGAGCATTTGGTTACCTTTCGTAGTTCGGTGGCCAAGACGCAAATTAATTTTTTGCTCCTTAGGAAGGGGGATAGAGGTCTGTGTAAAGACTGTAAGGTGATACCGAGTGAGAACCTTTCGACCCAGCATAAGCTCTTGGTGATGGACTTGGAGATTAGGCAGGAGAGAAGGAAGAAGAGGGTGGATGATCGGCCGAGAATTAAATGGGGTAGCTTGACTATGGGTAGTGCCCTAGAAATAGGGGAAAAGTTGATGACTTCGAGGGCGTGGGATAGCAGAGGGGATGCGGATAGTATGTGGGAGGCGACTTCTAGCTGCATAAGGGAGACAGCTAGTGAGGTGTTAGGTGTCTCGAGAGGCTGCTCTGGCAAGCATCGAGGGGATTGGTGGTGGAATGGAGAAGTAAAAGGGAAGGTGGAGGCAAAAAAGAGGGCGTACGCGAAGTTGGTTGAAAGTAAGGATGAGGAGGAGAAGCGAAAGAATAGGGAGGAGTACAAGATAGCTAGGAGAGAGGCTAAGTTGGCGGTTACGGGGGCTAAGACTGTAGCTTTCGAGAGCTTATACACTGCTTTAGAAGGTAAAGGTGGAGATAAGAAGTTGTATAGGCTAGCCAAGGCTAGGGAGAGGAGGGCCCGGGACCTTGATCAGGTGAAGTGCATCAAAGATGAGGATGGTAAAGTGTTGGTGGAGGATGTGCTCATTAGGAAGAGATGGCAGACTTACTTCCATCGGCTCCTAAATGAAGAGGGCGACGGAGGCATTGTGTTGGGAGAGTTAGAGCACTCGGAGAGGCGCTGTGACTATGGCTATTGTAGGCGTTTTAGGGTAGAGGAGGTGAGAGGTGTTATTCGTAGGATGCATAGTGGTAGAGCGGTCGGACCTGATGAAATTCTGGTGGATTTTTGGAAATGTACGGGCAGGGTAGGGATGGAATGGCTGATGGGGTTGTTCAATGTTATTTTCAGGACGGCGAAGATGCCCGGAGCTTGGAGATGGAGCACGATGATTCCATTGTACAAGAATAAGGGTGACATCCAAAATTGCAACAACTATAGGGGTATCAAGTTGTTGAGTCACACCATGAAGGTCTGAGAGAGAGTTGTGGAGTTGAGGTTAAGAGGAATTGTGACTATTTCTGAGAATCAGTTCGGTTTCATGTTAGGACGGTCGACTACTGAGGCTATTCATCTCGTGAGGAGATTGGTGGAGCAGTATAGGGAGAGGAATAAGGATTTGCATATGGTGTTTATCGACCTAGAAAAGGCTTACGACAGAGTTCCCAGGGAGGTTCTTTGGAGGTGCTTGGAGGTCAGGGGTGTACCCGTGGCATACACTAGGGTGATTAGGGACATGTACGATGGCGCAAAGACTCGAGTTAGGTCAGCGGGGGGAGATTCCGAGCATTTCCCTGTGGGGATGGGATTGCACCAGGGATCGTCCCTTAGCCCCTTTTTATTTGCCTTGGTGATGGATGTGTTGATGCGGAAAATTCAAGGCGAGGTGCCCTGGTGTATGTTATTTGCGGACGACGTAGTTTTGATTGAGGAAACCCGCGAAGGACTTAATGACAAATTGGAGGTTTGGAGACAGACCCTGGAGTCTAAAGGGTTTAGGTTGAGCAGGACCAAGACGAAATATGTGGAGTGCAAGTTCAGTGAGGTGACATATGTGACCGACGTGGAAGTGAGGCTTGACACGCATGTCATCCAAAAAAGAGATAGCTTCAAGTACCTTGGGTCTATTATCCAGGGTAATGGTGAGATTGACGACGATGTGACCCATCGGATTGGTGTAGGGTGGATGAAATGGCGGCTCGCATCCGGGGTTTTGTGTGATAAGAAGGTGCCTCTCAAACTGAAAGGCAAGTTCTACAGAGTAGCAGTTAGACCGGCTATGTTGTATGGGGCGGAGTGTTGGCCGGTCAAGAACTCTCACGTTCAGAAGATGAAGGTGGCTGAGATGAGGATGTTGCGCTGGATGTGTGGGTTTACTAGGAGGGATAGGCTTAGGAATGCGGATATTCGAGAGAAGGTGGGAGTGTCTTTCGTGGAAGACAAGATGCGGGAAGTGAGGTTGCGATGGTTTGGGCATGTGATGAGCAGAGGCACAGAGGCCCCTGTGCGGCGGTGTGAGAGGCTGGCTATGAATGGGTTTACGAGAGGTCGTGGTAGATCGATGAAATATTGGAGAGAGGTGATTAGGCGGGATTTGGTGCATTTGCAGCTTACCGAGGACATGACCTTAGATAGGAAGGTGTGGAGGGCTCAGATTAGGGTAGTAGGTTAGTAGGTTGGTTGGTGCGGGGTTTTGTTGTCTTTTTAGTAGTTGAAAGGCTACGCTTGTAGCTTTTGTTTCTTCTGCGCCGGCTACTTGCTAGTGCCTTGTGTAGTTAGATTTTTATATTATTTTGTTGTAGTATAGTTTTGTGTTTATTTGTTGTTTTGTTTATTGGTTTTAGCTCCTGGATTGCTTTGAGCCGAGGGTCTATCGGAAACCTCCTCTTTACTTCATTCTGGGGTAAAGGTATGGTCTGCGTACATCTTACCCTCCCCAGACCCCACTTTGTGGGAATATACGGGGTATGTTGTTGTTGTTTTATTTTAAAAAAAAAAAATTAAAAAATTGAGTTTTGGGGGTGGGGGGGTGGGTGGGGTTGGGATACAAAAAATATTACTTTTTTTTAAAAAAAAAATTAAAATTGGGTGGGGGTGGGGGCAGGGGGGATGGGGGGGCAGGGTGGGGTGGGGCTTGGGGTACAAAAAAAAATTATTTTTTTTAAAAAAGAGTAATTTTTTTTTAAAAAGTAAAATTTTCTTCTAAAAAAATTGGGTTTTGGGTGGGGTGGAATTGGTGGGTGGGTGGAGTGGGGGTTGGGATACAAAAAATATTACTTTTTTAAAAAAAAAATTTAAAAATTGAATTTTGCGTGGGGTGGAGCCGGTGGTGGGGGGGGGGGGTAAAGTGGGGTGGGGTACCAAAAAAATTTCTTTTTTTTTAAAAAGTTAATTTTCTTTAAAGAAAAAATTAAAAAAATTTAAAAAACTGGATTTGGGTGGGGGGTGGGGAGGGGGGTAAGGGTGGGATACAAAAAGATTACTTTTTTTTAAGAAATTTTTTTCTTAAAAAAATTGAGTTTGGGTGAGGTGGGGGAAGGGTAAAAAAAATTAAAAAATTAATTTTAAAAACTTGAGGTGGGTGGGGTGGATTGTGGGTTGGGTTAGTGGGAGTGGGGTACAAAAATAAAATTAAAAAGATTAAGTTTTTTTTAAAAAAATTTACCTTTTTATGAAAAAAAAATTAAGAAAAAATTGGGGTGGAGGTGGGGGTGGGGTGGGTGGCAAGGGTTGGGTGGGATAGAAAAAATATTTTTAAAAATTTGTGTGAGATAGGGGTTGGGAGTGGATGTAGGGGATGGGAGTAGGAGGGTGGAGTGGGTGAGTGTGGGATTGGGGTGTTGCGAGGGTGGGAACTTGTTTTCTCTACTTTTATTAGAGAAGTCATTTTCCTTATTTTGAAGGAACTTGTTTTCCTAAAGAAAATATTTTTCAAATTTTTTGACCAACCAAACACAAGAAAATAGAAAAACATTTTCCAGAAAATATTTTCTTCCATACCAAACACACTCCAAATGTCATTAGTAGCTTTGAAGGTGGAATACGAAGTCAAGAAGTTGGAGAATGTCTAAAAACTTAGATAATCAAAACTTCCTTTTTTTATTTTGATAATGATGGTGTTTGGGTCAGCTTGCACGTACATTGACCATTCCGCATGGTACCTGTTACCTCATACCATCACAGATACGGGGTAACACTCTATTCAAGAAAGCTTAGGCAGATGAGAAGAATTCACCTATTTTTTTTTTTTTGTCTCTATTGGGATTTGAACTCTGGTCTCCATGGTTTGCACCCACTTCATTGATCCCCAAACCACACTCTTAGGTGCCCCTGAGATAACCAAAACCTAGTCTTCAATCTTTCTGCATGTCCTCCGGAAAAATGTCTTAGAATGGAAAACAGATCAGACCAGGTAGAAGCTGCAATATTGACTGTTCCTCATTGATTACTTGGCTTTTCAATAAGTATCTACTGTTCCTCATTGCACCACTAGTAGGTATATGCTAATGATTTGACCTATACTAGCCAACATTGCAGATCTCCGCATTCGATTAGAGTGTTTGTCTTTTGACATGTAGCCTTAAATTGTGATCTTTTGATGCCCACAAGTTGTTAACTGTAGGCAAAACAACTTAGGAATATTGAAGATGTCAGACACTTTGTTTACATTAGTTTTGTAAGATTATGATGTGAGATGCTCAGCTTTGTTAATCTCCTTACAATTATTATTCAATCACATCATTGACATATGTACTATCTTTAGTGGGTCCCTTGTTTAGCTACGGTTTCCCTCTCCGCCACGACAAAAGAACCTAAAAAAGGCCCTTTCCCTTTGTACACATTCAACTTTAGTATCTATCCAGATCAGAACTGTAAACTCTTTAGACACTCAAGGCCATGATTTTGTTACCCGTTGTGGAAGAACTGAAATATCAAACTTACGATGCATTTTGGCATTCACATAAAGCATGTGCTATTAGTGTAGTTGCTTAACTGATTCCTTCTGGAAAGTAGACCGGTAGGTACCTTGATTATCTACTTAAGGATAATGTACATCCAATAACTTCTATTTCACTTTTGAATACTATCATGTGATTGTGGAGATGTTGAGTAGTGAAACAGTTTCCGATCATATAGAACTCTTCAAATGCAAGATATAAGCAATCTAAACAAAGCAAGTACATGGCAAAAGTTTTTAATCTTTGCATAGCATTAATGCTTGGCTGAAGCACGTAGTCAGTGTGCTTCTTCTTCTCGTAAAACTGGATCATACTTCTCAACATAAGATGTTTTAGGTGTGTGTTTCTTCATCTGTTATTGTTGCGTTGTATCAAAACAGGTTGACAGCTTACTTGGTGCTCGTGGTGGTTCATTTGAGCACGAGGCAACTAGAAGGATGCGGAATGAGTTTATGGCTGCATGGGATGGCTTGAGATCAAAGGAGAACCAGAGGATCCTTATACTTGGTGCAACAAATCGTCCCTTTGACCTTGATGATGCTGTTATTCGCCGTTTACCTAGGAGGTATCTTTTTGTTATATTTTACTAAATGGTAACTCAAAACTTCCAAGCCACAAATTCATATGCTTCCTCATTAATCTGGTGATTCACTAATACCAGATGCATATAGTATGGATCCCTTTCCAAAAATGGACTCATGTTAAATCGGAACAGGATGAAGCAATAAATAGCCTTAGATGTAAAGCTGCTGATAATCATGGGGTTATTTTTCAGGATATATGTGGACCTACCAGATGCAGCAAATCGCTTAAAGATACTAAAGATAATTCTTGCTCGGGAAAATTTGGAGTCGGAATTCCCCTATGAGAATCTTGCAAATGCAACCGAAGGTTATTCTGGCAGTGATTTGAAGGTAATAGATTATCATGTCAAACTATTATATGCTGGCATGTTTTTAGTTTGTGTCTAGTTCATCACTAAATTTTTTTGCTCTGGCATCATCTACAGAACCTTTGCATTGCGGCGGCTTATAGACCTGTTCAAGAGATACTAGAAGAAGAGAAGGAGGAGGTAAGTCCAATCTGTAATTGGTGATTGCTGTCATAATATCTAGCACTTTTTCAAGGACTGACTTGTCCTTTGTCTGGGGAAAGTGGGCCCATATTAGGATAGCCATGTATGAGTCTTATGATGCTGCATGTGGTGGGTCTTAAATTCGGTGTTAATTGTTTCATCCTTCTCGAGCCTTTGACTTTGATCTCTCATAGTGGTGTTGGAAAGTTTCCTCCAAATCTTTACCTGTTTAACAGTGAAATTTTGCTCAACTTTGGCAATTAAATCATGTTATGTGTTGAGAGTACACTGTTATGTCCTTTTTCCGAACCACGTAGTTTAGGTGACTATTCCTGCAGTAGAGTGTTCTCATCCTGCATGGGACCTGAATAAATAATAGATGATTAAGTTTGGGCCAGCGTATTTTAGGTGGCTATTCCACATGGCCTTTTTATTCTCCTTTATATGTGTTTGTTCTTGTCAAAGAATTTCTTTTTCTAAATGAAACTTTTTGACGGAGATATATTCTGGCATTTACTTTTTCAATCAATGATGAAAAATTGTTGTTGTCATGCGTCTAATACCTTCCTTATTTCTTTTCTCAGCTTGAATCACTGGGAAGTAGAAAAGATGGAATTCCAGTGTTAAGACCACTCACTGTAGACGATTTCATTCAGTCAAAAGCGAAGGTAAATGATCTTAACTGGGAATTATAACTGACGGGCCTGAAATTAAATTTGTAAAGCTAGATTTCAATATGTTCCTCGATAAAAAGTGGGAGGAAGTGTGAAGTGTCAATATTTTGTGCCAAGTGCTATTAACAGATATGGCTCATATTAGATGGTGCAAGTAATGTATCTGGTGATCTTATTTATTAGCTCTCTGTTTCCATCATGGATTTTAACAGTTGGTTTGTAGCGCGAGGATACGATGATGAAGGTGTCCTTTAGGTTTTCTAAAACTGTTTCATGTTCACAATACTCAGGTGGGGCCATCAGTTGCATATGATGCCGCAAGCATGAATGAGCTGAGGAAATGGAATGATCAGTACGGCGAAGGTGGAAGTAGGAGAAAGTCTCCATTTGGCTTTTGAGTCCAATATTAAACTGGCAAAGGAAGGAGATAGTAAGAGGAGAGTCCACCATTTGGCTTGCGACTCTAAATTAACAGAGTACATTGTCATTAGAATTGTTTTAGGTAGAACTATGAATGTATAATTTTTTTGGAAGGTCTATTATCTTTTTTTACCCCAAATGTTGGCTTTACTGGTTAAGGTTTGATAAGAAAAAGCAGGCAGAGATAGGTTTAGGAACAGAGCTGTAGAAGATACAGGCTTTAGAATGCCAATGCGTATTAACAAAAGAGTTCAATTTTGTAATTCTTGCTCTGTTACAAGGGAAAAGATGAAATGTCAAACTTTTTTTTTTTCTGCTGTAATTTAATGAAACCTTAGTTTCTATTGCTAGATGAAATTGTTCGTGCAACTACTATGTCAAATTTTAAGAGCCAGGATGACACATGAATTAAATGTATGACAAGTAGGGTTACAAGTCCCATTAGAGTTTTCTATACAGTTAGAAGGGTTACATTTTGTTTTTTCTTCAAAATTTGGCATGACGCAACGTTGGCAACGTAAAAATTTCACTAGATGCAAGTGAACACATGTATAAGTAGAGCTGTTAAAACGGGTTGGTTCAACCCAACCCAACTCAGCTTCAGCGGGTCAGAGAGTTAAATGGGCCGGGATGGGCTGACCTTTTTAACTAAAGGGCCTTAAAAATAGCAACTCAACCCTAAGCGAGCCGCGGGCTAGGACGGGTTGACCCTTCAATAAAAATTAAAAGGGACCTGTAACATGATAAACGAAAAAAATGTGATTACTAGAAAATCACCAACCATTATAAGTCTTCATTTTAACAACAGGTGTATACGATAATAATTAATATCAATCAAATGAAGAACAAAAGATAACTAGCTAGTTAAAAAGATTGTCAACATACTTCTGCACATTTGAATTATAATAATCTAAATTTACAAATCTTTTATACACAATAGTTTTGCGCATTTACAAAATTAAAATTCTAAAGTGTTAAAAATTATGTAATTCATCAATTAGAGCTTAATAACTTCACTTTAACTGGACAGAGATTTATTAAAGGAAGATTTGAACTAAGACAGAGATCTGGATAGAAAAATAAGAAAAACTCCACACAAAAAGAAGAGAAATGACTTTTAAAAGCCCTAATTTTTCTTGCTGCTTATGAGCAAAGAGATGTCGGAAGACCAAAGGGCAAAGAATATGTATATATGAATATGATATATCATATATAATATAATATATTGATGTAATGTATTATATTACTAATGACTATTGATTAAATGAGTAATTACTATTGTTTATTTGTAATGTTCTTTGTACTTCTTTTAGTTTTTGTTTTACCTCGTTTAATTATTTTAGGTTTTTTATTCGATAAATAAATATATTATTATAATTTTTTTAACTTAGCGGGCTGGCCTTTGAGGCCACGGGTTAGGGCTCTGAGGCTGATGGGCCAAGTGAGGCTGGGCTTATAAGCCTCACTTCTAAATGGGCTGCAAAAACTTAGCCCAACCCTACTTAATTAAAGGGTGGGTTGGGTCGGCCTCACGGAACAAGCCCATTTTGACAGCTCTATGTATAAGCAACAACTTCAAGACAGTAGATTGAGAGTAAAAGTCGCAGAAAATTGGAATGATTTGTATTATTTGATTAATAATCATGAAGATGAAGTTAAAGAATTTTTGAAAAATTCTTGGGTTAATGGAAGATAAATTAACACTAAGGAGAACTGACCCTTGTTTTTGATAGTGCGTGTAAGCACTCACTTTAGTTTAAGTGATTTAGTGATCTAGCTAAGCTGATAATATCATCAATATTACACTATAAAATAGTCCGAGGGGGTCATAGGACCCCCGCAAAGTTAGAGTGTAACAACAATCTCGATCATAGTTTATGTGTGTTTTGAGTCATTTTCTCTCCAATTTAACTAATATTTGTTGTATGTTTGTTTTTTTGCATGAATATTTAGTATTTAGATAATTTTCAGACCATAGCACATGCCTCTTTTTGCTTCTTTTATTTCTGTGTTTAGACATATACGTTTGAAATTTTAATTATTTTTAACATGTGTTTCTGATTGGGTAGACATACATGAGAAAAATTTAAAAAGTACGTACTAAATTGATTTATTAAATTTGTTATTATTTTGATGAATTGATGATTGAGATTTGTTCTTCATATACATGAAATTTATGTTTCAAATTTGAGCTTATTTAGAGAGATTTGAAAAATAAAATTATTTTTTGGCAAAATTTTTTAGATACGCCTGAAATTTTAGTCAATTTTAACATGTGTTTCAGTCATGTATAATTGAGCACAATCATAATAAAAATATTAAAAGAGTGTTAAATAGGTTTGTTAGATTTATTGTTATTTGGCAAATTGATGATTGAAGTTTGTTCTATATGATACATGAAATTTATGTTTCAAATTTGAGCTTATTTGGAGTAGATTTGAGCGTTGAAATCTGAAAAATAAAATTATTATTATTATTTTGGCAAAATTTTTTAGCCAATTTTAACATGTTATCAATCACGTATGACTGAAATGCAGACTAAATGAAAAAAATAAAGAGTGTTAAATGAGCTTTTATTAAATTTATTATTATTTTCTCTTATTTTGACAAATCGATAGTTGGAGTTTATTCTTTATCATATATGAAACTTATGTTTCAAATAGGAGGTGAACAAAACCGAACCACAAACCGTACCAAATCGCGTCAAATCGAAAAAAAACTTGACTAGAGGTTTGACTTTGACTTGGTTTGGTATTGAAAAAAACCCTCCGCTATAATTGATTTGATTTGATTTGATTTTAACTAAAAAAAAGTCAAACCGAATCGAACCAACCCGATATTACATGTATATTATTTTTAAAAATATTTTATACATAAAAATATTTACTTGATGTAATTTTTAAATATTTCTTAAACATTTTCATAGTTTTTATCTTTCAACATATTATTTTAAGTTTAAACATATAATTTTGAATGGTCTAATAAGTTTTATAGCTCATATTTTAGGAAAAATTACATAAATTGGACTCAATTGTGAAAGTGGGACAACTACACACATGCTTCTCAAAGAGAGTGACTTTGCATTTTTGCCCCATAAAAAGGTCTTACAAAAATAGTCTTCCTTCTTTTTATGTATAGAACAACTATCTTTTTGCCTCTCTATACCTCAAATATTTTTAAACAACTCTCCATGCTCATTTGCCTCTCAACTTTATATTTTTCTCTTTTTATTTTTTCTTTTATCTTTTTTTTCCCTTTTTTCTAAACCTTTATTTTTCTTTTATTTTTTGTTTTATTTATTCTTCTATGTTTTTTTCTTTTTTCTCAATCTTTATTTTTTTCCTTTTCTCCTCTCAATTCTACTTTTTTTCCTCCTTTTTATTTTTTCTTTAATTTTTTTTTCATTTTTCTCAACTTTTTTTTTTCGTTATTTTTTTTTTCTTCATTTTTTTTCTTTTTTTCTCAACTTCTATTTTTTTTCTTCTCTTTTTTTTTTTTAAAATCATTTTTCTCAATCCTTATTTTTTTTATGAGATGTTCTATAACTCTTGCTTTAGAGACAAGACTTAACCCAAGGACTTGCAAATAACAAATTACACCCCATGAGCAAGACTTGACACTAGTACATTGTGTCTTAATTTATGAGATGTTTTATAACACCTGCCTCAGAGGCAAGACTTAGCCCAAGGACCTTTCAAAAATACAAGTTACGCCCAGTGGCGTAGCCAGAAATTTTATGAAGGGTGTTCAAACTTTGAATAGTAAATGAAAAAAAATCCAATGATTAGGTGCACAAAAAAAATTTAAAGAAGACAAAAAATGTGGGCACATGGGGATTTGAACTTGGGTAGACTGTAGGTTACTACTCCATGTTACCGCTGGGTTGCTGCCTTCTACAAGTCAATATTTATATATTTTTTTTCTTACCATGTTATGTTAAAGCAGAATAAAATTTTAAAAAAAGAATGCTGCTGTGAGGATTTGATCCTACGCCCCGTGTAACGAAAGTGCACTCACTTGCCATTAAGCTATTGCTCTCATTGTTTCTAAGGGTGTTCAAAATAATACATAACTAATATAAAGTAAGATTTGACATATATAATGTAATTTTTCGGTGAAGGGTGTGCGGTTGCACACTCTGCCACCACCGTAGCTCCGCCCCTGGTTACGCCCCATGGACAAGAGTTCACACTACTTCATTGTGTCTTAATTTATGAGATACTCTATAACTCTTGCCTTAGAGGCAAGAGTTAGCTCAAGGGTTTTCAAACAACAAGTTATGACCCCCACGAGCAAGATTTGACACTACCTCATTGTGTCTTGATTTATGAGACATTCTATAATTCTTGTCTTAGAGACAAGACTTAGCCCAAGGACTTTCAAACAACAAGTTACGCCTCATGGGCAAGAGTTGACACTACCACATTGTGCTTGATTTATGAGATGCTCTATAACGCTTGCCTGAGAGGCAAGATTTAGCCCAAGGACTTTCAAATAACAAGTTACGCCCCATGGACAAGAGTTGACACTACCACATTGTGTCTTGATTTATGCGATGCTCTATAACTCTTGCCTTAGAGGCAAGACTTATCTCAAAGACTTTCAAACAACAAGTTACGCCTCATGGGCAAGAGTTGACACTAGCACATTGTGTCTTGATCATGAGATGCTCTATAACATTTGCCTTAGAGGCAAGACTTAGCCCAAGGGCCTCCCAAAAAATAAGTTATGCCCCATGGACAAGAGATAACACTACTTCATTATGTCTTAATTTATGAGATGCTCTATAAATTTTGCCTTAGAGGCAAGACTTAGCTCAAGAATTCCAAACAACAAGTTATGCCTCACGAGCAAGACTTGACACTACCTCATTGTGTCTTGATTTATGAGATGTTCTATAACATTTACCTTAGAGGCAAGACTTATTCCAAAGTACGCCCTTAAGTTTACTTCGATTTCAAAGAAAGAAGATCCTCTTTGTGGATTATCCAACTTTTTATTCATTAGCAAAAAATAATAGAGGTTAAGAAAAAAGAAAAAAAGAGAAGAACAAAGAGAAAAGGAAAAAATAAAGATTAAAAAAAGAATCAAAAAAATAAAAGTTGAGAAAAAAAAAAAAAAGAGAAAAAAGAGAATAAAAGAGATAAAGGTTGAGAAAAAAAAAGAACAAAAAATAAAAGTTGAGAGAAAAAAAAAAAAAAAAAAAAAAAGTTGAGAGAAAAAGAAAATAAGAAAAAAAAAGAGAAAAAAATAAAGGTTGAGAAAAAAGAAAATGAGAATTAAAAAAAATATTGAGAAAAAAGAAAAAAAATTAAAAAGATAAAAGAAAAAGGAAAAATGAAAATTAAAAGCTGAGAGATAAATGAACATGGAGAGTTGTGGTGTAGAGGGGCAAAAATGTATTTGTTCTATACATAAAAAGGAAGGAAGAGTATTCTTTAAAGACTTTATATGGAGGGCAAAAATTGAAGACCACTCTCTTTGGAGGACATTCCATTTAATTTCCTGAAACTATTTACCCAAAATGGATCCAGCCCAATCTATTTAGGCTTAATGGACCAGTGACCCAAACTATTTACACGCTTTCCCACTTTCTCTTTTTCTTATTTCGCGCATGACGTCAGCATGACGCCAACGTCACTACCATGAATAATCCTCTGTGATACTCCGTCGGTATTTTGGTACTCTATCGGTATCATATAAGACTGAACTTAATCCTCTGTGATACTCCATCGGTATATTGATACCCTGTCGGTATCATATAAGACTGAGCTTAATCCTTTGTGATACTCCATCGATATATTAATACCATGTCGGTATCGTATATGACTGAGCTATTTTTTTAAGAAATAAATAAGAAACAATTAAGAAAAAAATATTAAAGTCACAAGCTTATTTGTTGAACTATAAATTAGTAGAAAATATATTTTTATATTTTTTTTCTCTTTTTGCTAATTAAAAAAAAAATTAAAATTATGACTCTATTTTTTAACTGTTTTTAAATTAAAATATTGAAGAACTGAAACATATCTCAACGATACCATGACAATATATAAATATACCATAATGGTATCATGGATGATTGAGTAATTTCATCGAAGGACTGAAGCTAACCTCAATGAAATACTGCTCAGTTACTCTTTGATATCACTAGAGTATATTATACTTTGATGGTATCAAGGAAGAAGAAGTAGTCCTTCAATGAAGACACTGGTCAATTACTCTTTGATACCATCAGAGTATATTCATATAATGTAATATATTGTGATGGTATCAAAGAGGAAAAAAAGAGTGGGCGCTGATGTCAGCCCATTTTTTTTTTTGTTTATAGATAAATGTCATTTTAGGATAAAAAGGGGAATGAAAGTAATGGGACATTTAAGGGTAAATAGTTTTCTTTTTTGGGGTACAAGTGCTCTTTTTTCTATATATTAGTAACTCAAATAAAGCCCAAATTAAAACTAATGCTAACAAAATTTATTCAATTCAACACTAAGAATAAAAAATATGTTAGATATTTATTCTTTAATTTTGCATAAATAAATAAACTAATTTTATTTTTTGATTTAATATTTAGTCATGTTGCTAATACATATTAGACTTATTTTAGCATGATTTTTTTTAAAAAATTAAAAGCGGCCTGAGAGGCCTTATTATTAAAACCAATTATTTACAAAGGGATGAATGAGCATTCAAGTAAAGCCCACCCGAAAAGCCCAGAAAAAACTAAAAAACAAAGCAAAAGGAGAAAATAGAAAAACAAAAATGAAAAAGGAAAGTCAATCAAGAACTCAAATCGCCTCCTTGCAGAAACATCTTCTCCAGCTCACAGACGAAGAGTTTATCTCAGAAATTCAATGAAGTGATTAGCTTTGGTTGTCTTGAAGTCGGAATCTAAGATTGAGCTCGAATTTTAAGTGTTTTTTACCTCGGATATTTATAAGTCTCACAAATGTCGTGAAATCACTCCAATTGAAGACTTCTTCCACTCAATTTCCTCAGATTTAGCCTCTAATAACCAAGATAAGTATTCATATTTTTCTTATGATCGTTTGTTGTTCGATTTTGACCGGAAGTGTCTCTTTAATCTTCTGACCTTGACAGATTGAGTTCAGGCATGGAACTAATGCCACTGCCTAAGGTTGAAAGATCAAGGATCAATTGCCAGTCTCATTGAGTATGTAACCTTTTGTATTGCCGATTTTTTTGTCTTCTTTGACTTTCTATTTATTTGTTATTTACCCGATGCTTGTTGCCTTTTTCTAGTTGTAAACTTGTGGCTGCTCTGTTGTCTGCATATACCTTTTTATTTGGTGATCTCAGTTCTGATAGTTGTTAGATGCTCCATTTTGGAACTTTCTGATTCTCAAATTAGGCACTTGTTGCTTGTCCATATTTATTATTGTCTTGGATTCTTTTGGTAGCTGTGATTCATATGCATAGTTTATTTTATCAGTACCTGCAAAAGAAAAAACATGGTTAGCAAGAAAATTGTCAAGCTTGTTGCCTTCTCTGTAGATATGTTGAATCACCACTTCCTTCTCTTTCATCAGAACTCTTATCCTCTTGATTTTCACTGCTATACACCACGGGATAGCCCAATTATTTTCCACAATATTTTTAACTGATAAAGAGTCAGTTTCCAAACATAAAGGAAAATAATTCTTTTCAATACAGATTTTCAATCCTCTCCTTAAAGCAGTGACTTCAGCCAACAAATTAGTAGTATCCCCAATCCTCCAATATTTAGCATTGACCATAGTGCCAAATTCATTTCTGATACAGCAAGCCCCTGAGCTTGGCCCTGGGTTACCTTTGGATGCCCCATCAGAATTGCATTTGAAAGTTCCCCTGCTAGGTATTCTCCAGTAAACCACTTTGCACCCAATAGATGGTCTATAAGCATTTAGGAATGCAACTAAATAAGTCCATGAGTTAGGAATATTTAGCATCCAAGGATATAAATACTTAGCCAAGTAAATAATATTTCTAGTAATCTCCATTTTCATGTAGTTGACAGATATTCTTCCCCCATGCTTTAAGGTATTCCTTTTCTTCTAAATTTTCCATAATATAAACATTGGAACAGACTTAACTATCTGATTAAGCTTAGAAACAGTAACAACAGTCTACCACTTCATAACACTGTCCTTTAGCTGCAAGAAAGGGCCTGTTACACCTGCAATATCAGTAAAGTAAGACCATACAACTGTAGCACTAGGACAATTCAAAAATAGATGTTCTATGCTCTCTTGAACCCCATTCCCACGGTAGCAATACACCACTTCATCACAAATTTTGTTCCTGATGAAGATTTCTCTAACATGGAGTCTTTTCAGCCATATCCTCCAAATAAAGAAAGACACTTTAAAACGAACACCTTTCATCTATATTTTCTTAAACATATACTGTTCTTCTCCTTTCTGCCTTAGATATTTCTATGCTGACCTTACTGTAAATCTTCCTGAGCTATTCAACAACCACTATGGCTTATCCCATTCCTTAGAATCCTCTCCACAGTCAATATTCAATAAAACATGATTAACCACTTCTTTATTGAAAGCTTTGCTGCATCAGATCCTCATTCCAGTTATCATTAGAAAACAGTTGACTCTCATCCTCTAAATGATGCTCATTAGTAGTCCCAATAAGTAGGTAGTAATTAAGAGCTCAGTTGGAACCGATTGTCAAACCAAACACTTGAATGACCATAATTAAGTTGCCACCAAATCTCTTGGTTAAATTTGTCTCTTGCCTCCAACATAAGCTTCCAAGTTAATGATCCCTCTTTCCATTCTATCATCTGAGCCCTTATCCTCTTGCAATATTTATTCCATATATAGTTAGTCCACAAGGATTTTTGTGTCCTAAAGATCCACCATATTTTAGCAAATAAAGCTTTGAATACATCAAACAATGATCTAAATTCCAAACGTCCTTCTTCTTTGGGCATACAAATATCTGTCCAAGCTACCCAATGTCCATTCCTGCCAACCTCCTTAAAATTTCTCAAGAATCTAGCAAAGATTCTATGTAGATCATATATAACACACTTAGGAGGGATGATAGTAGATAATAGATAAGTGGGGATACTATTCAATACATTATTAATTAGAATAGCCTTCCCACCAAATGAGAGCATCTTCCCCTTCCATGCTTGAAGCTTGTTATTCACTTTCTTCATTAATTCAGAGAAATGCACTTTCTTTTTCTTAATATGCCCAATAGGACAACTCAGATATATCAATGAGAATTTTTCTTTCTTGAAACCTGCGCACTCCTCCACATCCTTGTTATGAGCATGAACAGTCTTATGATAAACAAAAAAGACACTTTTTTTTTATTAATCAACTGACCAGATTCTTCTTCATATTTTCTTAATACCTCCATCAAGAAAATTAGAGATTTTCTATTAGTAGAGACAAATATAATAGTGTCATCATCATATGCTAAGTGGTTAGTCTTCTCACTCCACTTGGACATTTCATAGCTCTTAATTTTTTTTTCATGGAATAAAAAAATTAGAGCTCTAGATAAAACCTCAGCAGAAAGGATAAATAATGCTGGAGAAAGTGGATCTCCTTGATTAACTTCTCTTGTTGAGTGAAAAAAATCATGTGCTTGCCCATTAATCAATATAGAGTACCAATTGTTAGCTAGGAGTCTCTAAATTTTATCCACCACATCATTGTTAAATCTCATCTTTTCTAACACTTTAATCAGAAAGCGCCAATTCACTCTGTCATAAGCATTAGACATATCAAATTTAAAAACCACATTTGCTGGTTTGCCCCTCAGCCCGCTGTCTGAAATAATCTCTTGGGCCAGAAGTACATTTTCTGTGATGTTTCTCCCTTTCACAAATCCATATTAGTTTTTTTTGATATGATGATAGGCTGCAACAATTTTTCCATTTTGTCATTTTTATGATTATTTTTATTATGACTTATTAATATGCAATATTTTTTTATGCGATTTCATTATTTTTTTGATTAAATATTTTATTATCATCACTCGTTTCATATTTTATCTTATTTTTTTTAAGAAACACCTTAGATAGTTGTATCTTGCTAGAACTAAAGAAATATTATAAACATAAGTTAATTATATGTTTGAATGAAGACTCTATCGGAAAAAATCGAGAAAGTAAAAAAAACCAAAAAAATCTGAGGTTGGAAAATCTGACTTTTATTAGTTTAGTTTGGTTTATAAATTTAAAAATCTGACACTAATAATTTGGTTTGATATTTAAAAAAATCCGAATCAACACGATCCATGTACACCCCTAGTTTCAAATTTAATCTTATTTGGAGTAGATTTGAAGGAAACGAAAAGAAAGCCTATTTGCAGGCAACAAGAATTTGCTACTTTCTTAGTTAGAAAAAGAAGTTACTTAACTAATGGAGCGAGGTAGTTTACTTGCCTTTCCACAATTCCTACATTGAGCTCTTTTGTGCCTTAAGTTGAGAAATGAGAGAATTCGGGGGTGTTGAATTGTTGAAATTCGAAGATTAATTTTTTTTTTTAGTAAAATAAATTCAAGACATACATGATTGAGATTTAAGACAATTTTTACTTGCACTTTATATGTGAATTTTCAACCTCAATCACGTATGCCTGAACTATTCCTCAAAATTGGGTTAACTTGTAAAAAATATCATGCAATGAACATTATTTAAACGACGATCCTCAAAACAGATATTTGTGCACTTTGCCCGTTGGCAACTAATTAATATAAAGTAATTCAACTTTTCCAATTTTGCACCCTATAGCCCAAATACTCATTTTTGAGGGTTAAACTATAATATTTTATTTAACGAAGTGAGTAGTTTACACATCTAATAACTCATTGGACTCCAAAGTTATTCCAGAAAAATAACCAAAAGGAACGAGTGAGAAAACTAACTAACTGCTACTATAACGACCAACGTGGATTCTGAATCTTATACTTTAATAAGAGATTTATCGAAAATGATAAAGAACTTAAGCTACCTAACAGGGATAATTGTTTAGTCTTGCCAATACATTGATCCGCTTCACTTGTTTCGGTCCTATGATATAGGATAATTTTCTTAGTCTATCCTTGTTTACCCTGAAAATGATATCATTGAATTTGTAGATGAGATCAAGAACATGCAAATTAAATCTAGTTTGGCTTAGGACCCATTACCAGCAGATCAATTATCTATGTAACAAGATAATGAATATAAACGAAAGTAAAATAAAGCAAATTTGTGAGCAATATAGGATCTGTACAAAGGAACCCTTAAGGACGTTCCTCGAGCGTCAAATTCATCCACGAGAGTTCAATATCCACAAGATAACAATAAGAAGACTAAAGCTTGGAGAGCAAGTAAAGGTATATTGTATTAGATGTATTCGATTACAAGATGATAGATGGAGGAGGGAAAATTCATGGTAAGCAGGAATATATTCCTATAGAGTTATATTAATACTAATATCCTATTTATGAGTTACATTGTGAGGCTAAAGACCCACTGGAAGGTCCTCCCTCTGAAGCTCTAATAGTATAATTACTAATGAGGCAACGCCAAATGTCCTATCCATTACAGGTGCCCCTGATATTCCTAACGACTTTGTTCTGTTATCCTTTTCCTCCATGTTACTTGTTTTTTTGGGACACAAAGGTGCTACTTTGTGAGGTTTCTTTCGGGCACGTGCTGGTAAAAGGCTCTCTCATTACCTCAAATGCCTCCTCACACTCCTAGATACTCTATCCCGAGAGCTTTCATCTCTCCGCTTCCCTCGAGTATCTTTACCCAATAGAGATAGTCCCTCCGCTTCTCAAGTGTTGTGACAATGGAAGCCAAGGAGCAGAAAAGACGTCTAATCAAACTCTAGACTTATCTGACACTTTCCCCAAATTTGAGATATTTCTCGTTGTTAAAGCCTGCTCTGCCAAGTGTCCATCATCTGATCCGGCCTTCCCCGATACAAAAGAGCCTCCCTTTCCCTCGAGCACTACTGTTTATATTTCAATTACCAAGATTTCCAGACCTTTCTTTCTCATCTCATTCCCCTCATTTATACTAATCCCGGGAATCCCCTATGACCTAGCAATCCCCTTACACATAAACATTAGTGGTTCCATGAACCCACCCACAATCTGATTACCCTAGAATTTAGAATTGTAATTTCAAAAATAAATCAAGTATCGGGATCACATTTCTCATATAGAATAATTCCACCCCAACCAGCAAATAAAACAATACGCTTATTCCTCCAAACTCTGTGCCAAAGGCCTAGGCATAAAATTTTCCATCAATCTATATCATATTATACATTCAAAAATAGGTCTAAACTACTCAATTAATCTAAGCCAACTTGGACGCCAAACAACTGCTTTAGAAGTCTGAACATAAACTTTTGGCTTTGTAAAGGTGAGTCCTGACAAAAAGTTAGCATGGAATCTATGGGTTTTACCCTATTTAAGCCGCAATCCCTCCTCTCCAGTTCTTCCAAGCTATAGGGCAGCCTAGGAGAGTTTTTTGAGCAACACTCATCTTTTTGCAACTGAAGAGGAGAAGTTGAATATAAAAATATGCATTTCTGGCTTCTAGTTCCATTTGCCAGCTATAGCTGCATGCCAGCCTCTATAGTGGCAGGAAAACTCCCACTATAGCGGGATGGCATCAGCCCGAGTAAAATTTCAAATTTCAATTTTTTTTTGTTGTGTAACACCAATTTAATTCGATAGAATATTCTCAATAATTCTTGCAACCCGTAATAAGGTGCCTTTTGTTAACGATTGAACAAGTCATTTCAAAAACTCTTCCAAAACTCATTTGAATGTCTCAAGACCTGAACCAATAGTCCTACTTAACCAAAAATCATGTTCCAGAGCTGATGGCACTGACATAATTTTGATACAAGCTCAACTTTTATGGATATTGACTAAAGTCAACCATATCAACTTTCAAACCTTTCGGAATGAAAAACTTACATATCTCTTGACCAACCACCTCGGGAGTTGTATCACTCACTCTTATAGACCATAAATATTATAAAGAAATTACGGGAAAAGGCAAAATAGTCTTAATATGCCAAAACTAAAAAACAACCATGAGGATTATTATAGATATATGCAAAGCAAATTTAATTTATCTCTAAGAGAATCTATTAAATAAGAGTTAGCACCTCAAGTTCTTTCTAATTGTTTCTTTCAAACCCTATTCTGCATTCCCAAACAAAATTAAGATAGTAGGCATTCGTTAATATTTTCAACTATCAACCAAAAATAAAAACGAGAAATAATCAGATACCATAAAACCCAACAATCATGTATTATAAAAATACTATGAATACTACACTCATATTCGATCCAATAATGTCAATATATGATTTATCTACTCATAATTCTATAAAAATAATGAGAAGAGAATGAAAAGTACATAATTACTTACTAAAGAACGATATAAAAAAGAATCCAAGAAAGTATTAAAAACTCCATAAAAATGACAAGAAGAGAGAGCATTCTATGCTCTAACTTGTTCGTACATAATATTCTGTGAAATCTGACAAACCTTACGCACAACCCCTCCCCCCCCCCCCCCCCCCCCCCCCCCCCCCACAGAAAGTAATTATATTGGCCCACAAAATTGAAACCCAAAACTTTTAAAAATACCCATTAGCTTACTTCACAGATCATAAAAAGACATACGGTCCATGAATCTCTTTTGCTCAGTCATAAATTCCTCAACTCAGGTTTCTTAAACTCCCGCTTAAACTTTTGTTGGGACCATAAATGTAACAACCTATTTAGTCATTATTAAAAGGCACCTCGATATGGGTACATGTTTGAGAACTTTTAAATATACCATCTTAAATTAGTATGGGATGACACGATCAAAAGAAAATTTTGGAAATTAAAATTTTGGGTTGGGCTGACGTCATCTCACTATAGTGGCTGGCTGGCAGGCCCCTACATTGGGGTGACAGGACCAGTAACCCAGAAATGGGTTTCATAAGTTTATTCTCTCCTCTTCAGTTGCAAATAGATGAGGGTTACTTCAAAAACTCTCCTAGGCTGCTCCAAAGCTTGGGAGCAATGGAGAGGAAGGATTCCGCTCGAATGGGGTAAAACCCATAGATTTTAGGACCACTTTCTGTCAGGATTTTCCTCCACAGAGCCATAAGTTCATGTTCAAACTTCTACATCAGATGCTTAGCGTCCAAGTAGTCTAGGTTTAACAAAATAGGAGATTTCATGCCTAGGCCTTCGGGCATAGAGTCTGGAGGAATAAACGTATTATTTGTCTTGTTGCTTGGGGTGGAATTTACTATTATAAGTAATCTTGGCCCTGTGCTAGATTGTTATGTTTATATTATGGTTGTTAATTTGTGGATAGTCGTATTAGGGGTGGGTTCTCAAAATTAGGGATGATTGATTGTAAAGGGATTGCTAGGTCATATTGGATTCCTCAGGTTGGTAAATTGGGTGAGAAATTATTGTTGTGGTAATGATAAAGTCTTCCTAATTATGTGTCACCCCATGATTGTTAACCCTTGGATAATTGGCTAATGGGACAAGGTCTTGAACCTAGGAATAACTTGAATTTGGGGTTGCTAGATAATAGCAGAATCCTCGACCTTGTTTTTATAGTAAGGGGACGGGAGAAAGGAATGAAATTATGTTGTTGAATTAAAGTTAGATTCCATTACGCTAAATGTGTACCTCAAAATGAGTATTTTGAATTTAAGGGATATGGCTTGATATGCTTACTTGTTTTAGCCAGGGGTTGGTCTTTAGATAGGCTGTATTTGATGAACTCAATGAATCATATCTTCTTGTGATTGGTGTGTCAAAGAAAGGTTATTATTTACATAAATGAATAAATCAAGTTGACCAAGGGGGTGGTGGTTATCTATTATTGTAATTACATGCTTAATAAAGGTACATGTTAAATGATATCCTAAGTGTTAATCAGATATAATGAGGTTATGTTAAAGGCTTTTTATTGTACAAGTATGATTGCTTATTTCTGATTGTGGTTGTGATTATTGTGATATCTGTTATTATTGTGGGACGTACTAATATTTGGACATCTTCACGGGATTGATTGATGTTATTAATTGGTTAGCTTAGGTACCATGCATGGTACAGTTCTATGATTTATTGCATAGTTGGCTCGAGTACCAAGCCTGGTTGTCTGTAATGACCCTTCCGGTTATTTCCATGTATACGTTTTCCTTGAACTGTTAGAGCTTGTTTGTAGCGGCCCCAAGTCACTTAAGGCTCGTCAGGACCGGTATTTCGGTGTTGGGTCCATTTGTTTGGTCGCATTATAAGTTTTGAAGTCAAGCACGTCGGCAAAAGTTATCGTAAGTTCTTTAATAAATTTTCTGAACTTTGGGTAAAATGTCTCGGAGCTTTTCTCTCAATATATAAAGATTTAGAAGTCCCCCGAAATACCAAATCGAAGGTCTATGAGTCTAGTTTCCAACGCATAAAACCTCACGCCCAACTGATCTCGGAGTAAAAAGTTATGACTGTTTTACCGCGGACTGTCTGGCAGAAAACGGGTTGCGAACTGGGTCGCGAACCGGGTCGGGTTAAACTCGATTTAAGCCTCAACTTCACGTTTTAAAACGCCATTTCAGTTTCGAAACAGTGAGAAAACATAAGGGAGGGTTCCAAGAGAGTTCTTTAGTATCTAAATCGTGCGATGGTGAGTTGCAAACTTAAATTTAAGAATTTTATTAACATCGCGTGTATTTGAAAATATTTTATTTAAAAGTTGAATTTGGTAAAAATTATATTATTATTACCTTTTCAAAATATTTTAAAGGTTTATGAAAGATATTTTTGTTGCGATATAATTGTAGGTTTTTATACATTGTAATATTTTAACGGAGATAGTAAATTTAGTTATGTTAAAATTTATTATTATAATATGGTAGGTTTTATACGAAATAATTTTCTAATGATTATGGTATATTCAAAAATTATATTTATTATACCACGAACTTACGCAATACCCGAGTATATAAATAACGGGATAAGAATATTGTTTTGTTGCCTTGTAATTGCCACCTCCACTCCACGTGTAGGTGGAGGGAGTGGCCAGCAAGCCCTAACAGTGAATGGTGGCATCATTTGGAATTGGCAGCATTAATTAACCATTGTCTTAACCCTTAGAAATGACATTAACATGGATAACTTCAGCAAACATTTATTTCCTTTTGCTCCACATATCTATACGGTATATAGATATTAGGCATAGAGGTGCATATCTGCACGTTGAATAAAAAGGGAAGTTAATTATCTACGTCAAATTATTCAAGTCCGAGTTCGAGTGTGATTTCGGAGCTTTTCGGAGAGGAGCTTGTCATCGGACGACAGGTAGGTTACAGTTTATTTTCCCTAGACTCCGCATATATAGAATAAAATTTTATTAATGGGCATCCTTGGGTTGGTTTATTAGGTTGGTACCACAGACCTTGACCGCTTTATTCATGTCCCCCTACTTTTGTTCCTCCGTTGCTTGTAGTATTTGCCGATATATTTTATTTACCCTTGTGGTCCTGTGAGGCCTTGTTGACTCTGGAACATAGATGGTGGGATTTTGGGAATGTCCGCGAGTCCCGGGCATAGAATTATCCTTCTAGGCTGGTTATGCTTGCTGAGTAGCTGTGGGCCTGTGTAGGGTCGATAGGTTGATTGTGAGCTGCTGGGCAGCTATTGTGTGTGATCATACCATTTTCATGCATATAAAGAGGTTTTATCCATGTTTTACTGCGGTTTGGGCTTCGGGCCTACTGGCACCATTTTCTAAACCTTGCATGGCCCGGGGAGGCCGTTTTTGATGGAAATAATTTGGAAATGGTTTGATTTAACTTGTGAATATTCCTGGGTAAAAGGAAGTAAAATTATGTTTTAAAACACCAGTTTTACTACTATGCTAGACTTGGCAGGGCCGGGGTGCTGGTTGAGTTTTCTTGCTACTTGAGATGATTTTTAGCCTCGGTCGGACCGAGCACCTGAGATGACTTTCTACTGTTTAGACCCGGTTATGCCCGGGCACCCTTTGAGGGGTTTTTTTTGAGATATTTTCCTACTACTTTAGTCCTGGACAGGGTCTGGGCATGCATATTCGAGACTGGGTCTCTATCTTGATACCGTACTTGCTTCCGGACGACATATTTTGATACTGAGTTTTAGTATGGGGTCTGGGATCTCCATGGACCTTGCCATCCGGGCCAGGGGCTACGGGCTGCGCGTGCCGGAGGAAGGGTATACGGGCAGTGTCCTTTCATGGAACCTACCTGCTGGGCCGGATCGGCACCGGAGGAGGTACATACAGAGATACTGTTTCACTTGAGATCTTCATGCATCATATCATTCATTGTTCGAGGCTCCACCCTTGTTTGTTGTTTGTTGATTGTACGCTCCGGTAGTATGGGATGCCGGAGGGTTTGTTTTCACTTGTTTGTGTTCCTCGGTTGTATGGGCGGCCGGGGGACTGTAGGTAGACTCTTGCTATTTACTTACAGAATTGTTCCCTGTTATGGTTAAGTATGGAATTGGTTACTGCTAGACTGTTAGTTTCTGGATTTGAGATTGATATGATTGGTTGAGTTTGATTCATGTCTCTGAGCATGCCTATCATTACTCTTTCCCTCTTCTTATACTTGAGGTTACCGGTATACCGTCCATTTCGTAAACTTATTATGTATACACTGTTATTGCAAGGACCCCAGGTGCGTTACTTCTTACTTCCACCTGTGCCTATGGTGTGTATATTCTGCTTACTGGCCTCACATGTGGTTCTGTTGATTTCCCTCTGGGCTAGTTCCTGTGTACCTTTCGTTGATTTCTGTGACTGCTTGCTTCTATTCCGTCTATTACTACACTTTTATCTTATATGTGCCCAGTCGGCCTATGATACCTACTGGGTACCTTATGCTTCACATTTGGTGCTCACCCCTACCCCTGCATCTTTGGGTGTAGATCCTAGCGTGGGCCATCGCCGCTAGACCGTTGTGATTCGTGCTTGGAGATCTGTTGGAGACTACTTCAGGCTGAGGGTGAGCTCTTGGCGATCGGAGCTTAGCTTTAGTTTATCTTCTGCTTT